>JARFJB010001883.1:13017500-13180000 GCA_036346205.1 Vesta saturnalis | reverse complement strand
TTGCTCTTTGATTATGACGTTTTTCATTGTTAGCCTGCGAACGTTAGAGGGTGTTCTGATTTGTTATCGTCAAGGGAGTTTAATAATATTTCATTTTATTAAGAATCTAGTTATTCTTTACTAAAATTAGATTCCATTTTTGGTGCTCGGCGTTATAACGCCTCGGGTTAAAATGGAAGTCTTTTCATCAAGAAATGTGCCAACCGCGCACTAGTTGTGAAAATAACTATTTTAAAAGTAGCACAAAATGTTATGTTTTAATTACATTAAAATGGAGTACAGTTCAAATAATTTTTTTCTCAACAGAGCTTCTTCGTTACTAGATTACCGCGTTCAATGTGTTCATCGATATGTTTAATTTTGGCTTGATCGGAATTGAAAAAGGGGTTTTTGATATATATTGTGTCTGACTTCATACCCCCCGTAACCGGGCGTGCAACGCGTGCAACGCACGCGGGTGCCACCCCAGAGGGGCGCCAAAGTGAAGGTTTGGCAAAAAAAAATTTAAAAAAAATATATATAAAAAAAATAATAATGCGCAGGGTGAATAAAAATAGAGACAGAATTAAAAAATTCAAATATTTAACTAGTTTGCTGTTTGTCGCCTTTCGGTTCTCAACTGCTCGCTCGGAAACTTAAATCGCTTGACTTGCCACTTTGAGGTCAGTGTTTCCAGTGACCGTTCTACTGCTGCTCGTATTCGCTTCCCTATGGTTGTCGTCGAACTGTGGAATGAAAATAAGTCAATGCCTTTACTTGTCTAGTTTCAAGCAAATACTTAAGTGGCCACATTTAGTTTGTTAAGGATTTAACAAGTATTAACTTTCGGATTGACGGGTAAAGCGTTCACTTGTTCTTTATTCACCCGACCCAATGTAAGAAATTCATTTATTTTGGTGCTACGACATATTAAATTTTCATACAGTTTTAACTTAAGGTTTTATTAAACACTTAGTGATGCAACGATTAATAATTTAATATCAACTATTTGTATATAAGTAGTACATAAATAATATTTTTAAGTTAAACTACTACTTTAAATAAATATGGTGCACTAAAACGGGAAAATAATTATTAGACTATTATGAGACTTTCTAAAGATTCTAACCTCTTTAAAAATTAACAATTAATTTAAAATGTGGGATGTAGGTTAAAATATTTGTTTAGCGAACCCCACGTTTTTATTTTAATTGTTAAATGTTCCAGAGGTCAGGATATCTCAGAAATAGTTTTACCTATACTTTCTATTTTCTGATTCTTAGTTTTCACTTGAGCTAGAATTACCTCTAATCTACGAGCTGCAACATTAAATTCAGGATAAAAATCCTCCTAAAATCTATATATTAAAATTGTTAAGGCAGGTTGAATAAAACTGTGGCGTTAAAAATCAAATATTTATATTTTCCTTTATGTTGGATTAAATCATCATATAGTTAGTGACCTATGTATTCAGTTCTCATTAGAATAATCATCCTATGCTAGTCCAAAACTGTAATTTATTTTAAGATTACAGTTTTTATCGTAACTTATGTTTTTATTACACATAGTATTTATTCTGCTATTAAACATCAGTAATAAGTTTTCCATGAAAAATTACAAGAAATTACAAAATAATTTTTGAAAACTCTTTATAAAAATGACTAAGGAATTTGACTGGCTCAAAGTTCCCTAATTAAAATAATTTAAAATGTGGGAAGGTAAAATAGTGCACAGTATATTGAAGTTAGAAGGCTAGAAATTACCATTCTATTGGTTCTAGTCATGCTAGAACCTTAACACGAGCAACAATTGGATAACCTCCTTCTATAATTAAGTGTACTGAAAAAAAAATGATATATTTTCCGAACTAATATGTGCGAAAGTTGTAAAATCAGTTTAATAGTTAAGCAATTATAAGGTCCGTAAAATAATCTTTATTCATTAAATATTTTTTTTTGTTAATATTTAACATTTTTTTTTTGTAAATAAAGAATTGCATTTTTTTAAACCAAATCCGAATATTATGCAGTATTCGTAAATCGCCAAGCTTCTCTATAAACGTGAAAATTTGTACAGACTTGCATTTTTCCAGTTCGGACTCGAAAGGTTCACGGGGTATAAATTAAAACAACGAAAGGCGTTAGCTAATCAGTTCTTGATATTCACACAAGACAACAGAAGATAAATTATAAATTAGACGTGTTTTAAAGTGGTAGAAAGAAAATATTCGATTCGATCAAGTGTTTTATATTTTTTGTTATTGTGTTTGGTGTTGAAATTAAATTAAGGGTGAAATGGTAAGTATTATATTATATCATACAAAAAATAATATAAATAATTGGACATATTCTAATAAAGTAATAAAATCCAAAATTAGTTTTTTAAGGCATATCAAAGTTTATTTTAAAAATTTTGTCAATGTAAATAGTCACCCTTTATATTATTATACAATAGTTACATAGTTAGATTCTACGTAAAACTCGAGGATAATCTCTTAAGATTTAATAGCTTTTGGGATATTTTAATTTTCATTATTTCAAATAATATAGCTTTTAACTATTAAAATTTAAATCAAATATTATACAAATTTTGTTATGCCAAGTCATTGCCTATAAAAATTCAAATTAAATAATAAATGTCTTGTTTATAGGAAAAAAATGCAAATGTAATTTCCGAAATAAAAATTAAAATTTCTTAAAAACCATTTAAAATAGGTATAGGATATTAAATATACAAAAATCTAGTTAATTAGACTTTTATGTGTTACCTTAATAGGTCATAATATACAGGGTGTTTCATTCAAATTACCGAAGTTGACATCTATTTCCGGTATAGCCGGTAGTGCCAAAACTGTCAAAATATTTTATTCGTCTATCATCCAACGATCTCACCACGTTTTTTTTTTAAATGTTTTCTGAGCCTAGTACATCTTAATGCATTTTATATTGATCTAGCATATTAGCTTATATTAACTTCACCTGCTTCATTCTAGGAACCACAGAGGAGAAAACGATCTCCTGGCGCAAAATTTCGAGAGCAAAAAAAAGTTAGAGCCCAAGAAAGGGAGAAGATGGCTGACAAAATGAAAAATTTCTTGGCGAAAACTCCAGTTTCCAATGCAGAAACAGAAGCTTTAGAGAGTCAATGTTCTGAAGCGGTCGCTGCTTCACCTGTTCCTGCACTTGAACCATCTACGAGTACATCAACTCTCAGTAAAAACGTAGAATCGGTCGAACCCACCGGCTCAACAATAGTGGCTACAAGTGAAGCTGAAACCGAAGCCTTGACTGAAATGGGCCCTGAGATGACAAGTACCATTCTTCTATTAGAGTATCCTGGTCTGTGGCCTAGAACCATTAACAACGAGGAAGTCAGAAGGTTGGTTGAGGGAGGACCTCCTTTGATAGGACGCAATTATCAATTTCCTACAAATCAAGACAAAAGAAAAATTTCAAGTACGTATTTTGCCAGAAAACTGGAGAATGGCGAAACAGAGAGAATTTGGCTTATTTATTCAGTTTCAAAAAACTCTATGTTTTGCTTTTGTTGTAAGGTTTTCGGTAAAACTATCAATACTTTTTCTGATTCAAATGGTTTTTCTGTTTGGCAACACTTATCGTTGGCTATAAAAAGACATGAAACATCAATTGTACATAATGTTCATATGAATACATGGATGAGTTTGAAAAAAAAATTATCTACTACTGTAAACGATCATCATTTACGGGTTTTAGAAAACGAAAAAAAATATTGGCATGATGTTCTGGAAAGAATTGTTGCAGTCGTAAAATTTTTGTCCCGACAATGTCTAGCATTTCAGGGTTCTTCCAAAATACTTTTTCAACATGATAACGGAAATTTTCTTAAGGCTGTCGAGATGATTTCCTCATTTGACCCTGTGATGAGAGAACATCTTAGTAGAGTGCAAAACTTCCAGGAAAATTCTTTTAAAAAACTCATTATTTAGGCTATCAAATTCAAAACGAAATTGTATAATTAATGTCTTCTAAAGTAAAAAATAATATTTTAAATATGGTACGCAGTTCCAAATATTATTCAATAATTATGGACTGTACGCCAGATACAAGTCACACAGAACAAATAAGCCTTGTTTAGCGTTATGTGGTGTTAAATCATGATTGTAAAAAAGTTCAAATACAACAGAGTTTTTTAGCTTTTAGCCCAATATTCGATTCTACAGGAGAAGGACTATTTAATTTTGTAGTTGAACTTTTACGAAATTTAAATTTAGATATTAAAGACATGAGAGGTCAAGGGTATGATAACGGTGCCAATATGCGTGGAAAGCATATTGGCTTACAAAAACGTATACTGAACGCTAATCCTCGAGCTTTTTTTGTGCCATGCGCTGCACATAGTTTAAATTTAGCAGTTAATGAAGCTGCTAAAGTATCAAATGAAACAGTAAACTTTTTTAATATAGTACAAGAACTCTACGTTTTTTTTTCTCTTCCTCCACTAAAAGATGGGATATTATTAAAAAAAATGTTCCTGAATTAAATCTAAAACCCCTAAGTCATACTAGATGGTCAAGTAGGGTAGATGCTATAAAGCCATTAAAATTTCATTTAATTAAAATTTATGAGAGTCTTCTAGAAATAGCGGATAACGATACTTTTAACATAGAAAGTAGGCATAAGGCAAGTTCTTTACTATTAAATATCCAATCATTTAAATTTATTTGTAATGTAATTATTTGGTATGATGTTTTATTTCAGATTAATATTGTAAGCAAAATGATGCAAAGTGTAACAATTGACATTAAAGTATCTCAAAACTATTTAAAGAATTTAGTCGATCATTTCAAAAATTATAGAAATAATTTCTTTAAGGAAATAATTGCTCAAGCGGCAAAATTAGCCGCCGACCTTGAGATAGAGCAAGATTTTCCCGCATCAATACTACTAGACGAAAATATAAACCAAAGTTTTTTTATTATGAACATAGGGATGAAGCACCTCAAAATGCCAAAACCGCGTTTAAAGTTAATTTTTTTTAAGAATAATTTAGCAAGTACTAAGTTCTTTAAATAGTAGATCTGATATTATGACAATGATTTTGGTTTTTTTAGTAATATTTTTACATTATATGACGATGATCTCCTAAAAAACTACCAAGCTCTGCAACAGAAGCTTACTGATGCGGTAAAGATGGAGGCTGATATTGAGGCAGATGTTTTGTTTAATGAGATTAAAGCTTTAAAGTTATTTTCAATTCCTCATTCTTCAAATCCTCTGGATATATTGCAATATAAGGGTCCGCCAATAGTGCGTGGACGAAGCTTTATGAGTGTATACAATATCGTTTTCAAAATTATTTATTGTAGGATTGTGTGGGATCTTTCGGGTTACAATTAGAAAATATTTTCGCAAAAATTACTATTTGTATACAGGGTATTACAACACAAAGTTATATTTTTTTATTGGAACATACCGTATATTATTATAAATTTGGATTCCCTGGTTAATTTTAAGGGCACTTTATTCACTATATGAGGTATCTTAAACGCGCAATTTAGGCGCTGCATTCCATTTTTTGAAAATTTAGAGGTTGAAAGGAAAAATTGTAACAACCGTATGGAGAAATGTGTAACACAAAAATTTTAATGGTTGATTAGTCATAGACTGTGCTACATAAAATCGTAAAAATAGTGCTATTATCTTATTTAATTTTCGAGATATCATAATGCAAAGTATAAGATTTTCAATCATAGATAACTTGATTTTTTTAAATAGAAAGGTATACATTGTTTTACATTGTTAGATAGGACATTTAATTACATTTTTTTATGATACAACATTGTTGGTATTTATGTTTTGCCGTTTTTTGATAATCCAGCTTTTTTACTGAATTTGCAAAGTTTAAGATTTTTAATCATAGATAACTTGATTTATTTAAATGGAAAGGTATACATTGTGTTACATTGATAGATAGGAAATTTAATTACAATTTTTTTGATATAGCATTGTTGGTATTTATTTTTTGCCGTTTTTTTGATAATCCAGCTTTTTTACTGAATTTATCGATTTCGGAAGAAAATAATATTAAATTAATTGTTCAAATTGTCGACCACGCTGATTTAGACAATACTGAATTCTTTTAATAAAAGAAGCTTCAACCCGATCTAACATATTAGGAGTAATTGTAGCAAAAACATTTCTAATTCGCAATTTCATATTCTCAGCAGTTGTTGGTTCTTCCTCATATACTTTATTCTTCACAAAGCCCCAAAAAATCCAATGGAGTTATATCGGGAGATCTAGCTGGCCAAGGTATCGGTCCTTGTCTTCCTATCCTATTTTCGTGAAACGTCGAATTTAACCACTGGGTTACAATTCTGGCATGATGAGGAGGTGCCCCGTCTTGTTGGAAAAACATACCTCTTCTTTGAGCCAAAGGTACATTCTCCAATAAATGATATAATTCGTTTTCTAGAAAATTATGATATTCTACCCCAGTGAGTGTGCCATTGAAAAAAAAATGACCAACAATAGTTCCGCCGAATATACCTGCCCAAACATTCACTGACCATTTATTTTGAGAGACTAACCGAAATTGGTGTGGATTTTCATTTGAATAAAAATGAAAATTATGTCTGTTCACAAATCCATTTCGATGAAATGTTCATTCGTCGGTAAATAATATCCCCGATATAAAATTTTCGTTCGCATTTAACTGTTGTTGAACCCACTGGCAAAAATTAATTCGATTTTGAAAATCTTGTTCTTTCAGCTCTTGATGTAATTGTACATTATAGGGGTGAAATTTATTTTTCTTTAACATTCGTCTCACGGAAGTTTGACTGATTTCTAAATTGTCACTTAATTTCGGAATACTAACGTGGGGGTTTTCAACTGTAGCTACAAGTACACGAAATTCATTTTCTTCATTTGTAACAACTTTAGCTCTTTCGTTTTTAGGATATCCAACACTTCCAGTACTTTCAAATCTTTCTAAAAGATTGCGAAACGATTCTTCTCTTGATTGTCTTCGATCAGGATAACGCTGCCCGTAGATTCGATGGGCCAATAAACAATTTTGTTTGATTCTCCAAGCACAAATATCATGTCAACTAATTCATTTTGCAAAAAATTACTCATTATAATTCTTAAATAAACGTATTACGTATATGATGTTCGTAAAGTTAAGCGTCAAACATTCACACTACAATAAAGTAATTAACTCAGTTACGTTTGAACATACACGCGAAATGACAAAACAGATACTATTGCTGAATTTTGTTTCTAATATTCTTTTGTTTTCATAGCTTGATGTGATTTAAAGAATTATACATACATATGTAAACCTACGAAAATCGACAAATTCAGTAAAAAGCTGGATTATCAAAAAACGGCAAAAAATAAATACCAACAATGTTATATCAAAAAAATTGTAATTAAATTTCCTATCTATCAATGTAACACAATGTATACCTTTCCATTTAAATAAATCAAGTTATCTATGATTAAAACTCTTAAACTTTGCAAATTCAGTAAAAAAGCTGGATTATCAAAAAACGGAAAAACATAAATACCAACAATGTTATATCAAAAAAAATGTAATTAAATTTCCTATCTAACAATGTAAAACAATGTATTACCTTTCCATTTAAAAAAATCAAGTTATCTATGATTGAAAATCTTAAACTTTGCATTACGATATCTCGAAAATTAAAAAAGATAATATTACTATTTTTACGATTTTATGTAGCACAGTCTATGACTAATCAACCATTAAAATTTTAGTGTTACACATTTCTCAATACGGTTGTTACAATTTTTCTTTTCAACCTCTAAATTTTCAAAAAATTGAATGCAGCGCCTAAATTGCACGTTTAAGATACCTCATATAGTGCATAAAGTGCCCTTAAAATTAACCAGGGAATCCAAGTTTATAATAATATACGGTATGTTCCATTTAAAAAAATATAACTTTGTGTTGTAATACCCTGTATACGAGTAGTAATTTTTGCGAAAATATTTTCTAATTGTAACCCCAAAGGTCCCACGCCATCCTGCAATAAATAATTTTGAAAACGATATTGTATAAACTCATAAAGCTTCGTCCACGTACTATTGGCGGACCCTGTATATTTGAACACAATTTAACCTCATCTCTGCCAAATGTTACAATTTCCTTAAGAATACTCTTAACTTTACCAGTATCTGTGCCTTCTGGGGATAGGTCATTTTCAAAATTAAAAATAATAAAAATTTTCTTCCATCAACTATGCATCAACAGAGACTATCTGGGCTAGCAATATTAGCTATAGAGCAGGAGATTGTTGACAAAATCGATTGTGATGAAGTAATAAAAGAATTTACTGCCGTTAAATCAAGAAAAACACCTATTTAACCTAATAAAAGTTGTAGTTTTAAGTGACGGATTAAAGCTGTTTTTTGTTTTTAATTAATAATTTATTAATTATTGTTTCCAATAAAAATTAAATTAAAAAATAATTTCTGTTGTTTTATTATAAAATAAAAAAAAATATTTTTTTTTATAACTGGATTTCGTACATTATTAATAAAGGGCGCCAAAATAATATATGAATACTTAGAGTACCTACATGATTTGGTTAACATCTTCAAAAAATGTAGTCACCCCTGAACCCAAGTTCAATGATATTTTCATTGATAATTGGTTAACAGGAAGTCTATCGTAATGTGATAGTACCTATCAAAAAGATAAGCAAGGGAAATACATCAGGTCACAGACTGTTTAAATTGATTGAAATATAAACAAACGTTATTCATTCGAAATACATATTCATACAAAGTTTGCCAGTTTCTTGAAAAGTTTAGCACCATTTGCAAATTTTCTAAATGTTTGCATGTTTTAATCACGAAAATTAAAGAAACTTGTTTGATGGAATTTATTAAAATGTGTTATACCGTTAAGTGAAGGTTATACATAGTTATTTTTAATTTTATTTTGATAAAAACTAGAAATGGAGTTTGTCAAGGAGTCGTACTATAATAAACTTTAATATTGTTTTCATTAGATAAACTCGTTATTTGGATAATGTTTGTTATTAATAATATTAAATAATAAGATTGTTAGTCACGTTTGCTTTTTGTAATATGTAACTGATATGACAAATGAATTATATTTTGCGTTAGTTTTCGTAAACAAACAGAATGACGGCTTATACTTAGAATTTAAAAATAGTTTATCCTCAACTGCTTACAAACGCATTATAAACACTATAAAACCCTAGTGTTTTATATTCATAAAACAGTAGGGTTTTATATTCATAAGACACTGTAGCGTTTTCATATTTTATTTATTAAAGTTAACATTTATAGAAATATCCTTATTATTTTCTTCTGAAATATTATTGTCGGGAATATTGACGTTAAATTTAGTTATACCCGGGGTTATACCACTTGTACTCGGAACCGAATCAATAGCTGGATTCAGAATTTTCGGACTTTCTCCTTGAATCTTTCTGGCTGTATCCATTTTATTTGACACTGCGTCTTCAATATAGCCTTCTGCCACAGAGGATGACTTCCATCCACCGTGGCGTTTAATAGTCGTAAGATCTCCTCCTGCATTGGCCAATAATGTAGCGGAGGATCTCCTCATATTATGGCCTGTATACAAAGCAGAATTTGTTAAATTAAGGAAGGCAGCTATTGAAGCAGGCATTCTTGACATAGTGTTAATACCAACTGGCTGAGCTGTGCATCTTCCGTTTACGTATACGCAAAAAAAATCTGCCATTACATGCATTTTGTGTAGGACGTAAAAGTACATACTTTATGTAAAGTGTTAAGGCGTTAATGCTAAAACCATCTTCCATAAGTGCAAAACTACGTGGAACATGGGTTTTTGTATCTGGTATTGAAACGTACAAATAAGCCCCTTTGTCTTGTATGTCGTCTATTTTTAAAAAGGTCAACTCGTTACATCGGCAAGCGCCAGCAATACCAAATATTAATGCAACCTAAACAAATTGAAAATTAGAAAAAAAACAACAACTTAGTGAACAAATTTCACCTTCATCATTAAATATTTCTCATCTGGAGATTCCTTCAGAAACTTTTTAATGTGCTGTTGTTCCAGAACTTTAGCTTTCTTCGCTTTGTAGCTTCTGAATTTAGTTTTCAAGAATGCTATTAATTTACCATATTTTGAAATATCTATATTCTTATGCACTTTTAATGTGGTTTTCAACATTGAATATTTTGTCCAAAGTGATGACGCAGCAAACCTTTTATTGGCATTAAATAAATATGCCAGTAGAACTGTTTCCGTTATAGATGTTATTCCTTTTTCTTTTTTCCAGTTGTCGAAATCTAAATATTCTTTTTCGTATGCGTCTTTGGACTTTGCTGGAACCAAATGTAAAGTCGCTTGCTCTGCGTGTTCCAATATTTCTACTGGAACGTCTGGTACGGCGAACTCTTCCATAATGTTCACAGATACTATTCTAACAATGCAAACTCTTTTCATCTTTATATAGATCAATTTATAATTTTACTTACATTTTGACACCTTAAGCACAAAATATGACTTGAACGATAAAATATGTAATTTATTTATTATTTACTATAAGAACAAAAAACGAATCAGTCACTATAGCAATAAATCCATGACAACCCATAAATTCAAATAATAAGAAAATTGAATTAAAATAATTAAGTACATTTCATTCTAATTTATTGTCGGTTGTGGATAAAGTTTTGTATTACATTCGGGTCTTATTAGGCATATAAAACACTTAAGAAAATTAACTCTCGAGCGTTTATTTTCTTGCGTGTTTTAAGACCCTTATATAATAAATAACTATAAGGTACGATGATACTCACTGCAGATAAAATACACTAATATAGATAATAATAAAATGGTTTATTTCACCTAGTTTGTAAAGATGTATTGTACTCATGAATATAAGGTGTAAATGATGATTTGCATAGCTAGAATGCAAAACCCTAAGTTACACGATCAAACCGTACTAGGCGTCATGATGCAGCGCCCGCTCTAGCATTTACGCCACCCCGGACAAACAGACGAAATGCCGCCCCCCCTCCCCCAATAAACATATACTTAAATGTATATATATATATATATATATATATATATATGCGCTTCATGTCTACTAATGGGCATTACGTTCAATGAATAATTTGATTTTAAATTTGAAAAACATTTATTTGGAAAAATACATGTACCTAACATAAAATTAACAGTCAAGTAATACAAAACAGTAGAAATAAGAAAGTAGCTCTTTAATCCCCAATTACAAAGATGCATAACTGCACAATGAAACAAACAAAACATATAACATATACAAAAATAAACTAAAGTAACATTAACTACGCTAAACTCACAAAAAACTTTTTTTTCTCACTTTCAGTTCTGCAAACTCTTATTATTTGTTTCATGTTTATTTGATCAGCAATTTCACGCTCAATTGCCAAAATAGCCAAACCGTTAAGACGATCTTGAGGTGTAGTGGAACATAAGAAGTTCTTAATTAATTTTAATTTAGAGAAACTCCTTTCCCCACTCGCTACAGTTACTGGTATAGTGAGCAATATTCTTAAGGCAACACCAAGGTTTCGAGCAAAATTTAACATAGTTATTAATTTCAGTGCATTGCTTACGGTGTCTTTTTTCCCAAAAGCGCAGAAACGGCAGATATTTCCTCTGCTAATTCCATCCCATTAATGTCAACAGAATCGCCATCAGTTAAAATAAGTTCCAAATCCTTTCAGTGTTTTAATAGCCTTCCTTTAGGCATCTTTTTTAAATCGTGTATTATATAAGATTTGAAAATTGTTACTATAGTGACTAAGATGTTAAAATCTAGCATCTAGTGCATTTAGTGCTTGATCAATTGTAAAATAAAAAAAATCTATCTTATATTTTTCTTTGGGATCTTCAATAGGATCATCTCGTGCTTCATATGGGAAGTTGGTTTTCTTTCTTTTTACGCGATGTCGTGGTATTGTTGATTACAAGTTACATTCAACGTCAATTTCATCAGCCAATTCTCTTGCATCAACAATAGTTTCATTGAACGCTTTATCCGATCTTAAATCCTTAAAGAATGTTTTGCAGTTTTTTAGAAGATCAAGTGCGGATGCTAAATTGAAATCTTTTGTTCGCATCAGTTTGCTTATTGGATTAATACAATTTAATATTTTATACCAAATAACTACCGAACCCAAAATTTAAACTGTTTAATACAATTTAATAAACCCGAACCTTCGCCTTTTATTAAATTATCAATTTCTTGGTTTGCATAAATGCTTAACAAAGCGTCATACACCCCTCCCACATGAAATCTTAAAGGCTTTAAGGCCTCTATCCTACTCTCTCATCTAGTGTCACTCAATGGTTTTAATGTTAAAAATCCTTGGACGTGTTTCAGAAGTATTGACCATCGAAAAGTAGATGCCAAAAAAAAAAAATAAATATATTTTTTGGACCATATTGAAGAAATTAGCGGCTTCTAAGGATGCCTTTGCCATATCATTAACCACTAAATTGAGAGAGTGGCTACTACACGGAAATTAGAATGCACGCGAATTTAAACTTTTAATTCGAGATTGCACTCCTGATTCATCGCTCCTCATATTGGACCCGTTATCATATCCTTGTCCTCTAATATCCTGCAAATTTAAACCCAAAGCATTAAGTTCTCCAATTATAATTTCAGACAGTTGTTTCCCTGTGGATCTTTCAACTGGAAGGAAGCACAAAAAACTTTCGTTAATTTTTATTTCAGCTTCATTGCAATCCAATTTATTAATTGAAACATACCTGATTACAAGAGTCATTTGCTCCACCTTACTAATGTCAGGAGTACAATCCAAAATTATGGAACAGTATTTGGCTTTTTTTTATATCATTAATGATATGTGATTTTACACTTTGATGCAGTAGGTCTATTATCTTGTTTTGTATATTTTTCCCGAGATAGTGAGCTTTACTCTCCTCTTTTTTGAGTACTTTGCGCACGTGCTCTTCCATAATGGGATCAAATTTAGATAGCAGCTCAATTATTTTTAAAAAGTTACCGTTATTATGCTCAAACAACTTGTCGCTTGTACCTTGAAAAGCTAGACAACTTTTAGCGAGCATGTTAGTGATTGCAACGATTCTTAGAATCACCTCGTACCAATGATTTGTTTCAGCATTAATAATTTTTTGTGCAGCCGCATCTATAGTTTTACAACACTTTAATTTTTGACTCAGTTCTAGCCATGATTTTTGGGCCTGGATGTGGTTTTTAGAAATTTCATGGTCTTTTAATGTTTTAACGAGGTGTTCCCAACTTTTAAAACCTTCTTTTGAAAGGGAACTGATCACACGACAGAAAATTGTGTATCAAAAGCAGTATATACAGTTTTTTGAAATAGAGTACACTAGCCAGTCTCTTGCAACTTGCTCTACATTGCTTAAAATTCGAGTATAATAATGTGCACTAAATTTTCGACCAGAGTAATCGGAAGGGAATTTGTAATTGTGCAATGGTTTAGATGGACCTTGTTTTACCAAGAAACTTCTTTCGCCCTCTCCTAAAATTGTCGGTCACAATGCTAGATCTGTTATTAAACTTTGCAGAGCGCTGTCCGTAAGTGCCAGGTTGCTGCCAATTTTATAGTACTTGGCGGCGGAATTGTGCCAGTTCCTGTTGATTCCGAAATATCGTCTAGACTTTGGTCGTCATCACTCCCTGACAATTCCGATGTTGGATTTTTTGCCCCCATTTTACTTTTGGTACTACCAGACGAACTCTGAAAATAGTTCTTTAAAGCGCCAGCTTGTTTTTGCCTTTCGGTTTCCTTTTCCATCCTGCGTCTTTCATATTGGTAACCAGATAGTTTTCTTCTTCCATCAGCAGATATTCTTAAACAGATTGAGATATCTTAAATTAAACAAATACATAAAAATTAAACGTGAAGATTTATCCTCCCCAAAAAATAAGTATTTTTTTTTAATTTTAACAAAAAAAATACAACAGACTTTTGAATTTTATTATGAACCACTGAGCTAACTTCGATTCTGGAATCAGTAAAACTTTCATATTTTGTGCAAAAAATTTCAGCCCTCTGGTATGAAACAGTAAAAATATGTTTAAAAAATTTGTTAAAAAGTCGCAAATTTTGCAGAGTCGTATTACTACAAGAGCGAGGAGCTGGTCATATATCTTTAGAGACATTTTTCTCCATATTTCCACTCGGAGAATCTGTCATTGAAATATGTATATATGTTTTCGAGAAAGCCTGCATACTTTCAGGTGACATTGTTCTGAGCTCAAAACCACTTAATCTGGACCCCAATAAATGAATTAAAATAAATTACCTGATACCTAATTACAAACAGCAATTAAATGAAATAGAAACTTACATCAAGGAAGTAGCAATAGTAGTAGGTAGGTACAGGTAAGTAGCAACAGCAAGACAAAAGTTGAAATCGCTTTCCAATTAATCACTTCTAAATTGAGTCAGTTATGTTTAAAACACCACTGAGACTTAATATGTAATCAAAAACATCATTGTATAAAGTAATTAAATTATGAAATATAATACATACTTACATTTTTGTAGAATAATAAAAACAGACCAACGGTTGACGAGTTGCGATAAGTAAACTATAAGTGCAAGAGTGATTTGCATTCGTCCTGAGCAAAAGAACGGAACGTAAAATAGATCCGCTAACCGTTCCGTAAAGACAAGCGCATTAGACATGCGCCGCCGCTTATCAGATTTTCTTAAACATGCCGGTTTTAAAATCCGACGTAAGCCGGGTTTTTTTAAATTTTATTAAATGTTAACACTATCTTCATGTCTCTAAAACGCCTTGTGTCCGGTCCGGTGCGACGTGCGAGCCGAGACTAGTTCGGTTGCAAAAATGAAGTGATAGAGAAAAATTTTTATGAGAACTACATGACATCATAATGCGAGATACCAATATTCGTTCGGACGATCTCATTTTTAAAATTGTGGGGGAGTACAACAATTTGACAAACTTAGTTTGTTTTTGCGCGAACGAAGTTATTGTGATTATTGTTGTATTTGCTTGTTTTGATCGATTTATAATAATTAGAGTCGTAAGTTCAATTAATATTATTCAAAATACAATGATCCAAAGCATAAGACAATTTTGAAACATATATGTTATCGTAACCTTATTGATCACACCCTGTATATTCATAAAAGCAAAGAAATAAGACGTTATCTGGATATTTTTCTTATTCACCTTCGTGTACCCATAAATTAATATTTATAATTCACATAAAAATTCTAACATAAATAAATATTACCCAATTTGGAAAAATAATAATTCGATCTATTAATTTCCAACCACAAAAAGATTAATTTGTATCTTAAGAATTGAAAAACGCAACGACCAGTGCGTCCCTTATGAATCATTTATCTTTAATACTGTTTAAATTTTTGTCATTAAAACGGATTTATGTTCGCAAGTGTAAATAAATCGCAGTGATTCAAATCTGAAATATCTACTTAAAACAACAACTTCTACGTGAAACAACACATACAAAAATATCTGGTGTGGAACAACACACGACGATACAACCTACAAAATGAAAATGAAAAGAAATGAAATAATTTTAATAACAATTTCTTTAGGATAATTATGCAGCCTCTTTTTATAATAATTATGTGTGGGATATTGCAGGCTCGCATTCCATTAACACAAGTAATTTGATTGTTATCTCATTAAATTTATAATTTACATCAGTTCTACATACATGAAGACAAAGTTTACATCGATTGGGCCTTGTACTTCGATAGCGCAGTTGGTTGGCGCGATACTCTAGCAAAGTACAGGTCGTAGGTTCAAATCCTACTCGAGGTAAACTTTTTATTTACGTACAGGGTTATTACAAATGATGTTCCCGATTTCAATTATAAATATTACTGGATTAACCTGTTTTAAGACCATTTCAGTTGGTACCACTGGAAAGAAAAACTCATAAAGTTTTGTTCACATTGATTTAAGTACGTATCAGCTATTTGTTAAAGTCAATTGTTGTCAATTGTGTAATGGCTGAATTTGAAGACAAGAAAGCATTTGATGTGTTGGATTATCACATCAACCAATCAGTTATTAGTATGTAACGTTACTTTAGAACCAAATTTAATGAAGATTCTCCTAGCAGTCACAAGTAGTACTTGAATTTTATGAGAAATTGGTGCATTTGTAAAAAGAAATCAGTCAGTAAGCAATGACGCTGTAGAGCAGGTAAGGGAAAGTTTTACGCGTAGTTCACAGAAATCTACTGTTAAATGCATCAAACAGCTTGATATACCACAGCCAACAGTTTGGAAAAATTTACGTAAACGTATAAATTTCAAGCCTTACAAACTTCAGCTTGTTCAAGCATTAAAACCAAAGGACAAAGTTCTAAGACTTTCTTTTTATGAGAACATGTAGGCATTGATGGAAAATTAATGTGTAAATTGTTTAGTCTTTAGTGATGAAGCCGCATCCCACTTGTGTGGTACCGTGAACAGACATAATGTCATAATATGGGGTTCGGAGAACCCACACACCTACATCGAGCACTTACACTCCGAAAGTTAATTTGTCTTGTACTATCATTTACAACAAAGTGTACGGACCTTTTTTCTTTGTTGGACAAACAATAAATGGAATAAATCTTGGACATGATGACGGAATGGCTTCTACCAAAATTATAACAAGAATCCCTAAACTTCAAAATCGGCTGCCTGGCAGATGAATCGGCCGTGCAGGTCCAAGTGATGGTGCACTCTTGAACTGGCCTCCAAGATCTCCGGACATCACCCCCTGTGATTTTTTCTTGTGAGGATACATCAAACATAAAGTGTATATACCACCAGAAAGCATACCTGAGATCCAACAACGGATTACCAGAGCTATCGAAACAACCGACCTGAACACTCTTAACAAAGTATGGCAAGAGCTTGATTACACGCTTAACATCTATCGTATCACAAGGGGTTCCCATATGGAACATTTATAATTCTTGGCACCTGGATGAAACTTTTTAAGTTTTTCTTAAAATGTAACCATTTTATTTTTTTGTATGATAAATAAAACTGGATTTATGTGCACTTAAAATCATGAACATCATTTGTAACAACCCTGTATTTAATAAAATTAATAATAATCTTTTATAATAAGTTCATTAAGAAAGTAGACAACACTGTAAAAACAAAAACAATAATCTATGTCAAACAGACGTTTAAAAATTTATGTCAGCTTCCATAAAAATATCGATAATACAGTTTAAGCATTTTCAACCAAATGTATTTAATTTTTACACTTATTTCGCTTTATATTAAGAAACTTTATACAGAAAAGTTATGTAAAATTAAATTTTCTTTAAAAAATATGTACACATTTTCTTATAAAATTAAACATTATTCAGATATTGAAAAAACTAACACTTAAATTCTACCTTAGAAATTTTTTGCCGCAAAATTACGCGTCGTACCAGAAAATTGCATAGAACATAATTAATCTATATGATTAAGGTCTATATATTGGTATTTTTTAATCTTTGAAATATACTGCTGTTTCATAAATATTTGATAAAAATCAAAAAAGCTCTTAATAAACCCCCGCTGAATTTGTCTGAAAATCTAATCAGCTACAGGAGAAATGTAAAGAAGCTTAAATACAAACGTTTAAGTACTTAAATAGGTAAGTTTCGAGAGTTCTGAAACCACCACATCAAGGTCCCACCATATCAAGGTCCCTACATTTCCAAGGTTTCAAGGTTTCAAGGTTATTAGCAAGGTCGTTCGTACACCCTACTTTTCCAAGGTCTCGCGTTCTCAAGGACCTGCATTATCAAGGCAATTTGCGCACCTTGAAGGTCACACAGTTGAAAGGTTACATAGGTACCTTACGTGTAGGAGGCCACACTTACTCAATG
Source organism: Vesta saturnalis (assembly GCA_036346205.1). Classification (NCBI taxonomy): domain Eukaryota; kingdom Metazoa; phylum Arthropoda; class Insecta; order Coleoptera; family Lampyridae; genus Vesta; species Vesta saturnalis. Next base: position 13,162,092 of record JARFJB010001883.1, on the reverse strand, counting down.
GCGCATAGAAACATTTATGAACGTCTACCATACCTCTTTTAACGCTCACAGTAGACACAATAAAAAAAATGGTCTGTTAATGTATTTATTTGCTTTATAAACAGATTGTACAGGGTGTCCTATTTTCGATGTAATTGGGGGATTTAAGGTATTTCTCAAATAGATAGAGTAAAATCATGGTCGGGACCCTTGGACCGATTTTTGAAACAAATTTAATAATCTAAAGAACATTTCAATATCTCGACTCGTTTGGGAAATATTGGGTGTTTTTCGTTTTATGCCGTTTTCTTTCAAATCCCGTAACTTTTTTGTTTGTGAATATTTAAAATTTTGGTAAAAACATCTTTTGTGCCTTTTTTTATGTGCAATTTAGTGGCGTACTCGATTTTTTTCTAACTTAATTTGTTTCCGAGTTACAGACCAAAGTTGCATTTTTTTTTAATGGTAACCATAGTTGGCTATGACTCCATTAATTAGAGATTTCTTTTAGCTTTCTGAAAATATATAGTTTCATATATTTATCTCGGTAAATAAGAAAATTATAAACGATTTTTTGAAAAATACCTCTTGATCAAGTCATCTATGAACCTTTGTTTACTGCACGCATTCGTTGCTAGTTATTTGACATTTCACGCAGTTGTTTCATAGAAATAAATGGTGGAAACGTAAATGTGATTAGATTTATTGTTTCAAAACTTTGCTTAAATAATTAATTATTCAAGTTAATAACTTTATTGTGATGGCTGTCAATAATACGAAGCATGAAAATTTTGAAAAGTTAGATATGATTGGCATATACTATCAGTGTAATTTTAATGCAGACCAAGCTGCAGAGGCATATTTTAATAGGTAGGTTATGCGTTTAATACTTTAATAATGCTAGTATTTATAAAAACGCAAAATAATAAAGCTACTTTATTGAAGATTCCCTGAACGAAGACATCCCAACAAGAATATATTCGCCAGATTAAATGAACATCTATTAACTTATGGATCTTTTGAGAAGTCTAGGATCAAAAATTATGCAAAAATGAACCAACAAGACGACGAAATAACTGTTTTGGCAAGAGTTGAAGAAAATCCTAATACCTCCTGCCGACAAATAGAAACAGAAGTTGTCGTATCTAAATCAAGAGTACAAAAAATCTTAAAAAAATATAATTATACTCCGTACAAAAAAAGAGTAATTCAGCACCTTAATGATGGTGACTTAGAACGGCGAATTATTATTTGTAATTGGTATTTAGAACAGATTAGACAAAATAGGAATTTTGGGCGCAATATCATTTGGTCTGATGAGAGTCATATTACGAGTGCAGGAATTTTTAATCGCAACAACAATCGATATTGGTCAAAAAATAATAATTTTGTAACATTAGCACGCCAAAATCAAGGTAGATTTGGTTTTAATGTATCATGCTTTATTTTGGGGGGTAGATTTGTTTACCACATTTTTAACGGCGAGAGGTATATGGAAATATTAAACATTTGTCTTCCACAACTGCTAGATGAAATTCCATTAGCGCAGAGGGTAAATGTTTATTTTCAACAAGATGGTGCGCCTTGTCATAATACTGTTTTAGTCCGAGATTACTTAAACCGAAACTTTAACAATCAATGGATTGGCAATAACGGACCTATTCAGTGGCCAGCAAGATCTCCAGATCTTTCAATACTGGATTTCTTTTTGTGGGGATTTTTAAAAAATAAAATATATCATACTCGTCACGAAACATACGAACAATTGGTCAATTCAACCAGGGCAGCATTTGAAGATTTAACGCATACACCTATTCATTTCATTAAGGCAATTGAGTGTATTTCGCGCCGATGTGAAGTTTGTTTACATCATAATGGACATCAGTTTGAACAATACCTAAAATAAGAAAAAACTGTTATAAAATAAAAATGTTGTTATTTTTTTTTAAATCAATAAGTTTTTAATATGGCATAAAATACTACGAGGACATTTTTATCTAGTTTTAAAATAAGTTCTGCGCATAGTAATATACTTCCTTTTGAATATATGAAACTATACTATACATAAGTGATTTGATCAAGAGGTGTTTTTCAAAAAATCGTTTATAATTTTCTTATTTACCGAGATAAATATATGAAACTATATATTTTCAGAAAGCTAAAAGAAATCTCTAATTAATGGAGTCATAGCCAACTATGGTTACCATTTAAAAAAATGCAACTTTGGTCTGTAACTCGGAAACAAATTAAGTTAGAAAAAAATCGAGTACGCCACTAAATTGCACATAAAAAAAGGCACAAAAGATGTTTGTACCAAAATTTTAAATATTCACAAACAAAAAAGTTACGGGATTTTAAAGAAAACGGCATAAAACGAAAAACACCCTATATTTCCCAAACGAGTCGAGATATTGAAATGTTCCTTAGATTATTAAATTTGTTTCAAAAATCGGTCCAAGGGTCCCGACCATGATTTTACTCTATCTATTTGGGAAATACCTAAAACCCCCCAATTACATCGAAAATAGGACACCCTGTACATTGGTGCATCATCAGAGCGGAATACTGACTCTTTCATCTTACCCCAAATGTATGCATGTATGGCTTATGGCGCCATCCTGTTGGAACCAAGAATTTTTTAAATCTTTCACAAAAGGTGCAACTATAACTTTCTGTAACTATAACGAATACCTTAATTACGACAATAATTTTTAGATACAGCTTGTAAAATCTATTTTAAATGTATCAAATCCTCTTTATATATATATATATATATATATATATATATATATATATATATATATATATATAATAAAAATAAAGTTATTATAATTTATCAGCGTCAAATAAAGATTACTATATAATCAAAACTTTAACACTTAGATTGTAACTTTCATATAAGGGAGAGGATTTGCAGATAATGGTTAAATAAATGGATTACTGTTACATGAGATCGGTACTGCTAGAGAATTTGCTTTCACTTGTAAAAACTATCACCATGCAATATTCCATGAAGTAGAAATTGAAACGTTGCCTATAGTAGGAATTTGTGTGTAAATAAAATAACTTTATTAGAATTTTAATATTCAACATAATATAATATTTCTCGCACAAATGATACATTCCAGCTAATTTGGTTTAATCGCTGGAGTCGATTTCTAGCTCCACGGAAGAAAATTGTATAACGTTGATTTTGAACTGTTTAATATCATCTTGCAGATTATCTGCTAACCACATATTTTCAATAGTCTTTACGTGATTTATATAATGTTGCCAGTTTTCAATTGTCACTTCTTTGTATCCAGATTTGATTAACTGTTTCATGCCCTTTACCTTAAATGTCGTGTTATTCATTTTAATATGATGTTTGACTTGTTACCATATCATTTCTATCGAGGTGTTAATTCACAATTGTATGGACGTAAACGAAGCACATCATGACCTCTTTCTTGTGCCGTAATACCAAGTTGCCTTTCCTACTGTGATAAGGCGCATTATCCATAACAAGAACTGAATTTGGTGGTATATTTGGAATAAGTTGGTCGACAGACCAGTTCTTATACGCATCACCGTCCATTTAGGTGAGCTTTTTATACAAGAAAGTTAGTGCCGCGCCTGGCATAAAACCATTGTTCCATCCAGTATGCACTAACGCAAATCGGGGACCATGGCCTCTTGGTGATTTAAAAACCTGTACTGAACCCTCGGATAAATGCCTGGCGACCACTTTCAATGGTGATATCATGCCATGTTTTAGTCACAACATGCCCTACGTTAACCCATGATTCATCAGCATGTATAATAGTAGTGATATAGGGTAGGTTCTGGACCAGTTCAAGGTCACTCGCCTATTGCTTTGTATATGGAGAATATGGCGAATGTTTATGTAAATCGTGTGTGAGTGAGAGACAGAATGTTTGGAGAGAGAGAGAGAGAGAGAATGTTTGGAGCTCTTCGAGCCATTTTAAATTTCTGGCGGGAAAGTTTTGGAGCTGTTCAAGGTATCTAAAAATAGATGTCGAGGTCATCATATTGCAATTCTTATAAATCTAAAAATAGAATCGGTTCATGTCAAGGTTATTTGGAGTGTGAGAGAGAGAGAGAATGTTTGGAGCTCTTGGAGCCAGTTCAAACTTTTGGCGGGAAATTTTTGGAGCTGTTCAAGGCGATCTAAAAATAGATATGTCAAGGTCATCATCATCATATTGCAATTCTTAGAAGTCTAAAAATAGAATCAGTTCATGTCAATGTCATCAGCATCATCGTATTGCAATTCTTAGAAATCTAAAAATAGAATCAGAGGATACAATCTAAAAGTAGATATATCATGTTTGGAGCCATTTCAAACTTTTAGCGAGAAATTTTTGGAGCTGTTCAAGGTGATCTAAAAATAGATATGTCAAGGTCATTGCAATTCTTAGAAGTCTAAAAATAGAATCAGTTCATGGTGAGGGGAAACAAGAATGTTTCAGGGTTGGTGGTTTTCACGGATACACACACACACATGCACACACATACACACACATACACACACACACACACACACACACACACACACACACACGACAGCACGCACGCACACAACGACACGGACGAGCACACGCACACGCACACCAACACACGCACACGCACACGCACAAGCACACGCACACGCACACGCACACACACACACACACACACGGACACGGATACGGACACGGACACGGGCACGGACACGGACACGGACACGGACAAGGACACGGACACGGGCACGGGCACGGACACGGACACGGACACGGACACGGACACGGACACGGACACGGACACGGACACAGACACAGACACAGACACAGACACAGACACAGACACACACACAGGTGTACAATAAAAGGCTAGTGCGTGATTCAGTACATCAGAATTAGCAGAAATGAAACTAGAGTAGTAGTACTCATGATAAGAAGAGAAAGAAAAGAAAAGAATGTATTGATGAGTGAAAGAATGAAAGGTTGGAGGATACTAAAGACATTAAAACAAATAAAACTGGATTTGGAATGTAATGAAATGAAAAGAAAAATAAAGGACCTTCAGCTTAGCGAGGCAGGGTATGTGAAATTAGATGTTTGATCTTTTCAAAATTAGTTTGAAATAAAAATTTTTATCTGGATGGTTTTTGTGATTCCTACTAGAGATTCATACTTAAAATTATTTTGGGGTATAATTAACTCTGAATGTTATCGAAAAAAAAAACGTTTGAATTTATTAATACAGGATTTCATTCCCTCGAAAAATGCATTTTTTATTTGTTTGAAATAAAAAAATTTTTTTCTATAACTGTCAAAAATGTTTATAATGTTTTTATTAATGTCATTGTGCCAAATGTCAGTTTTTTAAATTGCGAACTATTTTTCCACGTTGCCCACGGCCACATGCGCAAACTATTTTGCACACTAGGGCGCAAAATATGTTGCAAGAATAAATCACTTGAATTAAACAATACTCAAATGATACTTTTAATTTAACGAAAACTAACACATACTAACAGCGGAACTTGCTATTTCCTGTCATAGTCGTCATATAGTTTATTTTAGAATACTACTACTAATATTCCAAACTGTAATGCAAATATGTAGCTATTCTTTTTTATTTATAATATTGATATTAATTAAACTAGCATTATTAAACATGACGTGTCCATAGACACGATTTATGTTGCAGCATTTAGGAATTACGGGGCGATTCATTTGAATTATTTAACAAAGTTCAAAGAAATTCTCAAATATAAGCTATAGAAAAATATTGTTTGTATTTCGTGATAAAATTCATATTTTATGGCACATTCGAATGGAATTCTTGCCCCCGACACTCTCATGTGCCATTTACAAAACACTCATTTTGCACACTTAATACAAAAATAACTATTTTATCTTGACTGTTTTTATGTATAAAATTTTCTTTTAACTTTTTTACCAGAGGTTTCATTGTTATCGAAAGATTGTTCTACGTACATAATTAGGTTAATTTGGAGTATGAAAAGCGAAATATGGAGAAATACATTCAATTGAAAAGTAATCTTTGTGTATGACGAATTAGTTTTAAAATGTTTATGTTTTTTAACGAAAATAAAGTAGATTCATTCTTCAAAATTGCATTAAACACATACACACACCCACGCAAGCACGCACGCACGCACGAACGCGCGCACACACCCACGCACACACACGCACTCACACACACGCACACGCACGCACACACGCACGCACGCACACACTCACATACACGCACGCACACACGCACGCACTCACGCACGCACGCACCCACACGCACGCACGCACGCACGCACACACATGCAGTACATTGCACTTTATATAAAGTATTGTACAAATACGATGAATTGTTCTACATTCATACATAATTACGTTTCATTTAGAGTGTGGAAGGTGAAATACAAAGAAAAGCTTTATTCGTAGCTCGCTATGAATGCAGAAGCTTTATACCTTTGCATATTAGGACATACACAAAAAAAAACATTGTACATTTGTTTTTAAATGAAACTATTCTTTTTAATAAATGTGTGGTAAACTGACAATTTTAGATACAACTGAAAGAAATGGTGTCGATTTCTTTTCAAATAAATGAAAACGGAGTGGTATTATTAAATAAATAATGAGTAATAATTTTATGGGGATAATAGTGTCTGCTATAAAAAATGAAAGATGCAATTACATTTCTCTGTATAGGTACTTTATCAATATTTAAAAACTTATAAATACCCTCTAAAAAGAGAACTCGTTCATTTACCTTATACGGGAGTTTACAAACGTTTGAAATTATACAAAAATTACAATTTTACAACTTGTTACTCTATACCTCTTTTATCAAAATCTTCGTAAGAAAAATTGTAAGCCAATAAAACGGATTAATATTTACATTTCTAATAAATGTGTGTGCGTGCTCCGCAGTATTTTGAAAAAAAAAACGCAAACGCAGCGTCAGGCTAATTAAATAACACTAGCATTACTTAGTTGCAGGTCGAGTACTTGTTCTATAAAAATAATGCTGAAGCGTTTGAAATTGAAAAATCAGTATCTTTCATGTGTTTATGTTTTTAAATATCAATAAAAAGCTACCATTCGATTTGAAAATCGCTGCTTGTACATATGCTGTGCATGATTAGTTTTTAAAAATGTTTATGTTTTAAATATTAATAAAAAGGTGCCATTCAATTTAAAAACAGTAATTTTGATTTTTTAAATAGAAGTATTTGTTGTAACTTGTACAAAATATTCACGAGTACTTTTAATACAAAAATACTCCATTTAAAGCGCTGTATATAATGTATTCCTTTTACCCGAGAATTTAAGTTAACCTTGTTTAAAATACATTCGCACGTTTTACTTTATTTATTTACACTAATTGAATATTTTCCACGCGCTTTAAGTTGATTATTTTTTTATATACGCTTGCAGTAGTAACCGCTTGATATCCTCCTTAACTAACATGTAAAACATGTTTCACGCATTTAGTTTTTGTAATTGCTCTTTTACTGCTGTTAACAGTGAATTTCTTGGAAACGTGTTACACATACTAGACAATTTACGGCTACTATTACTAGATAATGCAGGAATGAGTATTCATTGTAGCTAATTATTGAAATATTTCATTTCTCTTTTTACTTCTGTTACTTGCGGTAAAAATATTTCAAAGATCCTTTAACCGTTTCAAGAATGCTAAAGGTGAAGTGGTGAACTAGATTATGAAAAATATTCTCGAAAAACACTTAAAAATATATTGTTAATAAATAGTTATTTTTGTGTTAAGTGTGCAAAATGAGTGTTTTGTAAATGGCACATGAGAGTGCTAATATTTGTCGAGGCTAAAAATTCATTCGAATATGCCATAAAACACGAATTTTGCCACGAAATACAAACAATATTTTTTCTATAACTGTTATATTTGAGAATTTTTGAACTTTATTCGTGAGTGATGACGACTTTTCCTGTACACCACCAGATATACAGGAAATAGCAAGTTCCGCCGTTTAGTATTAGTTAGTTTTCGTTAAATTAAAAGTATCATGTTTGAGTATTTTTTATTCAAGTGACTGATACTTGCAATTTATTTTGCGCCCTAGCGTGCAAAATATTTTGCGAATGTTGCCATGTGCAACGTGAAAAAATAGTTTGCTATTAAAAAACTGACATTTCGCACACTGACATTAGTATAAAAATATTAACATTTTTTGACAGTTATAGAAAAAAAATCTAACCCTTAACATGAAATAAAATGTTAGTATAAAAAGGATTATAATTCTCATAAGTTTGTGCTCAAATTTCTGGATACCACAGCAAATATTTTTCAACCATATATTTGACCTTGAATGCGGTTTATATGACTATATAATCAGGTAGAGAGTGGTTTATACCAGTCAGTACATTGTGCTCATGATGAGAATTATCTGCTTGGGATGGACATGTGGACCAGATTCGGAAATATAAATGACTACAGAAGTACGTTAGGTTTACTGCATAAGTTAATGAAGCTTTAGAATGGGAAAGGTTGACATCGTTCTTAATACGTATTTTCATCGCCTCATTATTACGTTTACTAGCCATACATTCAGATTACCTTAGAGCCTTCATATCAAGATCTGAGGTCTTGAGACATTGTTCAAGACTTATTACAAATCTATGTCTCTTTACATAACATAACAACAACAATTAAAATCTTTATTTTTTAATTATACATCTTTTCCTAATCGAGAAAATATAATTAGTAACTGACTAATACCCTTCGTATTCCTCTTCTTCTCCCTCTTCATCTTCACTGGTATCCCTAACGTCCCACTTTTTCAAATTTAGTGTACTCTTCTAGTTGTACCGCACTTAAGTTTTGTATTAAACAAGTCTAACAATATCGACCCTTTAAATACTTTTCACATAATTTCGCGCCATTTTCATATTTCTTTCCAAGTGCATGACAGTCCTCTTCCGTATAAAAGCGTACTAAACCATATACTGCCTCATGATCAGCAAAAATGCCAATGCCGTCAAATTTTGAAGTAAACGTTCCTCGGCCGTACGTGCATCTACAGCTGTTGTAGTCCATGAGTCCACTGAGTAGCACATCCACATATTGAATCAATTTTATTTGTAAATTACTTCTTACATACCTTAACCACTTCAACCCCCTGCCTGTGACTTGCTGTAGACCTTCCCATTTCTATTTTTAAATTTGACCTTGCCTAACTTCAACACAGAAATTCGTATAATGTGATCAAAAATTGACCTATGACTCCTTTGAGCTTGCTGCTGCTACCCTTCTAATTTCTATTTTTCGATTTGACCTTGACTAACTTCAACACAGGGATACCCCTGCAGGTGAAAATTGATTTCTAGGAATTAACCCCCACTTACACACACACAGACACACACACACGGCCTTAACTCGATCAAATTCCAAGAATTGCTTGGTGACCTTGAAATTTCCTACACCACCATCTTTCAGATCGAGCGCTCTGTTTTCGATTTCTAAGAATTGTAATATACCATTTGATCTTGGTCTACTTTTTAGCATACACAACCTGTCATTCTGCTTGTTTCCAAACTGATTCTATTTTTATATATTTCTAAGTTACAATAGTCATTGAGTTGTAATATGACACTCTTCCGATCAATAAACTTTAACCTTGAACATGTATTTCTTAGAAATGCAATAGGATACCCCTCACGAGCTGATTCTATGTTTCTAAGAATATGATACCCTTGCAGATCGATAAACTTTGACCTTGAAAATTTGTTTCTATGAAATTGTAATTTGATATCAATAAATTTTGACCTTACAGAGCTTGGTTCAATTTAGCCTCAGCTACGACGAATGAGCTATTTGACTTGTTTTCTGTGGGGAAACGACTACAGATTCTGGGAAACGGTTACCTGTGTTGGGAAACCGATCCCTGTTATTGGGAAACCGCTATCTGTATTTGAGAAACAGATACATGTGTTGGTAAACGGCTATCTGTCTTTGGGAAACGGATCCGGTTCTCGGGAAAACTCTTTCAGATTGAGTACTCTATTCGTAGATTTCTAAGAATTATAATACACCATTTGACCTTGGTCTACTTTTTAGCATAGACAACAACAACCTGCCATTCTTCTTGTTTACATAAACTGATTTTATTTTCATATTTCTAAGAATTGTAATATGATAGCCCCCTGCAGGTCACTAGACCTTGAAAATTGTACTTTTTAAGATTGCTAAGAATTATAATGTGATGACTTTGAAAATTCTATTTTTAGATTTAAATTATGCTTACAGTATGTGGAGTGTATTTACATACTACTACTGCCCTAACCATCAGGACTTGTCTCAGGGTGATGTAGTTTCCCGAGAGCCGGATCCGTTTCCCAAAGACAGATTACTATATTAAATGTACACTTTCTTTTTGGCATTTTACCTAGATACACACTAATACCGATTATTGATTTAAAAACAGTTATTTATTAACACCTAACCTTAACTAACGAACTATTTACACTATATTTATTTACACGCACCGGTATACTTATCGCGTGCTTTTCATTTAAGTCAACAAAAGTGGTAGAATAGTCTCGCAAATTGCAGAACTTGTGATGTCACCCTATTGTGTCTTATCTGAAGGTCACGCTATATTTTTCCTACTTCCTAGTCTTTGATTAATTCCTTCTAAACAATGAAACGTCAGAAACGGGACAAAAAAAGGGATTTCTTTATCAATACGAAACATTTACGTAATTTATTAAAATGATTACATATACAAAATGATTTGTTTAAAAATGGACTATCTTGTATACCTAATGCGGGACGAATGGTGGCCTTAATTTACTTAAATTTTTTTTTTGTTAACCTTCTATATTACGGGTGCACAATATTGTTATTAAACACCCGCGCCCTAAGCTCACGGCGCGACCCTGAATATAATGGGCCAACCTTGCCAATTAGCTAAACTACCTTTACACATTATTAAATACGCTAAAACCATTTAATTATTTTTTATTTATTTATTATATATTAAATGCTAAAATTAATTCAAACCATTTCCCTTCGTTATTTATAATATTCCGTAAACATTGTAAGACATTGATGTGGTATTGTTGGTTGCCTAAGTCGCAGTTAACGTATTCCACGAATATTTATCTATTTTTTTAAACACGCGACGGCGCGGCGCCATCTAATCGCGATTCTTTGCATTTCACAATTCAATTAATTGTTTATTAACTAATTTTTGTTATAAATGTACGACTTTTTTACACAATTTAATATTGATTAATATTCCATTATATAAGCAAATAAGTAAACAACTTTATTTTTAGATCTTACTCTTTGTATTAAGAAACTTTAACCTATGAATTTTTTAAACTTCATTGAAACCAAAAACTTCACCAGTACCAGTGCGTACCAATGGATCACTTTATACAATTTCTTATAAATGCTAAGGCTGTTTCTGTAATTAAATCAAATATAGTAACTTTTTTAATAAAACGTTTTTGTTTTAGTCTGTAACAGACTTTACGAAAGTATGCACTCACGTTGTAATGGGAAATGAATCCTGTGACCTAGACTCAATGATTAGTGCATTAGCTCTTGCTTATTATCATTACAAAATTAATATGAATAAATTGACAAAGTGTGATTGTCCAGCTGTTTTACCAATTTTAAATATACAATCAAGTGAATTTGATTTTCGGACTGAAAACGGTTATATTTTAAATCAGTTGGGGATTAAGAAGGAGCATTTGATATTTAGGTAGGAAAATGATAATTTGCAAGATAATGATGCAGTATTTTTAGAGATACAATCGATCTACAGACAATGCATAGTTATGGCTTATTATCAGTTAGCATGGTTGATCACCATGTTTTACGTGAGAAGGATAAATTTTTAGAGCAGTCTATTGTTGAAGTGTATGATCATAGACCTCGCGATCCTAATGCTTTGTGGGATATAAATAAAATTAATGTCGTAATTCAAGATGTCGGTAGTTGCTCTTCTTTAATTGCACATAAACTTTTGAAGACTAAGTTTTTAACTAACGTCTTAGCTGGATTATTACATGGTAATAATTAAAAATTATTTTAAGTTTTTAAACAATTTTTTGTAGACGTGATTGTCTTCGATACAATTGCTTTTAGTGCAGAAGCAAAAAAAGTGAGAGAATTAGATATGCTGGTCTCAGATGAGCTTCGACTACAATATAACATCAGTTATGAGTCACAGGAAAGATTTAATGAATTGTGGCAGGCACATAATGACATTGCACATTTAACACCAAAGCAATTGTTGTTTAAAGATCTTAAGTTTGTGGAAAACTTACCTATAGCTGGATTACCAATGCTTGTACGTGAATTTTTAAATTTTTCAAATGTAGATGAACAGTTGAAATTATTTTGTGATGAAGTTAATTCATCAAATGTTGTTGTGATAGGATTAACAGTGATTGGTGGGCGGGTTTCTCGTGATATTGCAGTTTTTTGTAGAAGTGATGATAAATGTATACAAAATGCTTTAGTTGCAAAATTAAAGGGAGATCAAGAATTGTGTTTAGAAGAAGGCTATGTAAATACACCTAATGTAGTTTATTTTAAACAAAATAATATTAAAATGTCTCGTAAACAAATAATACCAATTATTAAATCAGTTGTTAAATAATATCGAATTTATTTTATTGCAATATTTATACATTAAATTACATGATGATAGGGAGCAGGTGTGGGTACACTCATAAGTGGAGAGTTAATATCAATATCCATTTCTGGAGGTAATATTGGTTCCTGTTGAGCATTTATCTTATCCTGTAGATTTTGATATAAAGTATGAACTTTTTCCGTATGCTGATTAGTAGGTTGAAGTGCTTTTAGCAACGTATGTAATCTATTCGAAGGTAGTCTATGGTACACATACCATAATAATTTCAATAAATGCCTTGTTACATTATCTCGAGTTAAACCCGCAAAAAAGAATTCATCAAATAAACCAGTACAAAAATCGGCAGTTGCAAATTCTTCCGTCATATGAATTAATAATACTACCTAAAATTTTCTCCATGTACTTTATAAAGTGTAGAAAAACTTACCATAGAGTGTAAAAATGGATCTTCAAAAGCTCGATCATCTCCGCAATTTGCTAAGACTGTTAGAATACGTAATAATCCAACTCTGTCTTTGTGCCTTGTTGCATGTAATGTGTAATACATAGCTAAAATACTGGCAACTGAACTTTCTTGTAAGTATGCTTCAACTGCATCCGGAAGTGGGCCGGAATGCTCAATGACTGTAATTGCCGCTTCACGCTCATCCGGTGGCAATTTACCTGATAACTGCCTTACTTGATCATCCACCATCAGAGACATTAAAGCTGGTAAAAATTTCGTTACAACCTGACTATCAAGCTTAGGTTCTTTAAAATCTTGTGAATCAATCATAACCCATGCACTTAATCCTAATGCTAACATTCGCAATAACAAAATTAGAATTGTATTATCCTAAAATTTTAAATGAACACATTTCACAAATTTAAGACACATACCCTTGGCATTCCTTCATTATTAATAAGGTGCTGTAATATTTTAATAGCAGAAGTCGCGAGAAAGTTTATAGCATATGGATCACATAACGTCATTGATAAATCGCCCAACACTTGTTCTTGCCCCCTTCTCACATTATCTAAAAACCCTTGCAGCTCACGTGATCGTTTAATGTCTACATTTTTCTCTCTTATGCAAGCATCTAAACACCATGTGAATTTATGACACGGATCAACTGATATAATATCCTGCACTTCTAAATCATGTAATGCCATTAAAAGTTCTGCCCGTAGTGTACAATAATGAACATTTCTTGTACGTAAAAACAGGGTCCTTAAAAATTGCAAAACCATATCATATAACTTCACACTACTCCCAATCATATGTGCTAATTTCTGTACAACTTCACCTTGACGTCGAACTTTTGGTGAGGGCCCAAAAAATTGTGTTGTAATATTTTGATGATCAAATAAAATATTCTCCTTTTCACTTATATATTGACTTAGTAAAGGTGATACTTCATCTCCAAATAGTGACTGGTTATCCTTCCAAATTTGTCGTTTCACTTCTGTATCTGTATCATTATATAAATCACGATCTCTCACTAATACCTTAAGATATTGATCATCAATTTGAGTTGTGTTTCTTAATATACACATTACAATTGGGCGAAGCGCCTTTACTTTAACAACTGGAAAACTTTTTACTAGCAATTCCTTTAATTTACGATCACGTTCTTTCCCCTCTTTCTGGCCTATTTCATTAATATGTGCAATTAATTTCTCTCGTAATTCCTATAATCATAGAAAACGTTTATATATGTTAGTTTAAAAAAGAAACTGACCTCAACAACAGAAGTGTGGAAATCTAATCGTCGTACACCATGTAAATCAAGTAACGGAAGCATAGGCCTTAGAGATGGAAGCAAAATCCCGTTTGCAATCTGTTAAATATGTTAAATTAGTAAAATTTGCGGGTGCCCTTTTGGGAGTAACCTGAAATTCTTCAATGGCTTTTAATGGATCGGTACAACTAGTGAGAGCATGTTTTAAATAATTGGGTCCATTAACTCCAACTGCTTCTAATGGAAAATCGTGCCTTGACGACATTTTATACAGGCTTATGTAAAAAAATTAATTTAGAATAATTAGTACCATATACATTACTTTAATAATATATAAAACATTGAGGTTATATTTATTAAACAAAATATTAAAGTAATAGAACAGTGGCGTACTGTAGTCATTTATATTTGTTTGATTCTGTATTTTAGTTTTTTTTTATAAACAATGATATGTGTATTAAAATTCTGAAACAAGGTACTTAACAGAATTTTACTCATACCTCGTTGGAGAAACGCACGTCGCGTGCAATAAATGCTCACTTTTTGCACTTGTTACATAAATAACAATTATTTTAATGCAAGTACAACCTCTAATATGTTCTTTTTCGTTTCGAACTTTGACCAGGTGATCAATACTAATAATTGTGGTCAAACTTGTATTCCTTTTTTCAAAAATGTCGAATAGAAGATACATCAACTATGAATTGGACGAAAACCTTAATAGTACTTTGCATATGATACAATTACTTACACTAAGGGAGCAAGGGAAAATTAGTCGTTAATTTGTTTTTAATAACTCTGAAGAAGAAGCTGTGGTGGCTCATGTTTTAAAGGTCCGTGAATGGGGATTCCCGTTTAGTAGAAACAATTTACTACATCTATAAAAAATAGTAATTGATTTTCTAAATAAAGCAGCCGTAACTAAATTTAAAGAACGAATTATGGCAACTTTTTATAATGGACTTCAAAGTTTATAACTCTTACTGGTAGAATTAGTCAAAAAAACATCTAAACCTCAAAAGCGAAAATATTACCGGAAGAAATGTTTAATTATTAACTAGTTCCGTTGATAGATTTTTCCAGAAAATGTAACTATGACGGAATAAATCTGGAAGACGATCCAAGAAGACGAAGATTCACATATTTGAAAGGGAGACCAAATATTCTGGTAGAATGAGATTCGTCAAAGGTCTTGTTTGCAGTTCGGTAAGTGGTGTGATTTTGCTACTATACGTGGTTTATAAAGCTGGAAATATATGGTTACATGGATGGAGGGAGGGTCACCACACACTCGTTTCAATCCAAGCAAAAGTTTGACTCGACAATTTTTACAGATTGGTTCTTGAAATTATTTGTTACACACGTCAAGAAACATCATATGATGGCAAGGCTGCGGATAATCTGCTTTTCACCAGATGCTATAAAATATGCAGAAAACAATAATATTGTATTTGCCTGTTTTCCTAATAATTCTACATACTTGTACCAATTCCCGAAATGCGATATTGTATTGCCCTCTAACAAAATGACGTGGCACACTAGATACATGGAAAAGTTCCCACAGAAATAATTCTCAAACACTTCAAAAAGGTCAGTTGACAAAACTTTTTGATATTACCTACCCTGCTAATTGCTCTGAGAATCTGTCACGTCCTAATTGCGATGTAATTAAGTTTAGACTACTTTACTGGCGAATGGAGTAATTTACGGTTCATGGCTTCCTTTCTTTAAGAATAATTTTAGTCATTAATAACATCGCCTTTAAGAACCATTGTTTACCTATAAAAGCTCAAACATAAAAATTGGCATATTATAACATTCATTCGACTGGTTCTTACAAAAAACGTGATTTTGAAAACACGTTTTGTTCTTTTCGTCGGTCATTTTGACACGCGATGTAATATTTGAGATTTTAAGTAAAATGTGGTATGCGTTTCCGGGATAATTATTGAAGTGAATACATTTATATATCTTTCACGTATCAGAGCTTCTGGATGTTTGCAATACTTATTTATCTACTATGTTTTACTGTTGAAAGGATTTTGGAGGTAAACCCTTTTAAATTTCTTGTTCTGTTGCTCTTCGTTGAATACTGTAACATTTTGTTGGAACTTGATTAGGTCGTATATTAATATTATTTACTTAGTTTCTCCATAAAGTTTATGTTTATTTGCTTATTCCCATTCAAGTGTAGTATTTTGGGTCGTTTAAATGGTTTTCGTTGTATTAGGGGTAATTATATTTTGCTGTTGCTTAACGTTGTTACTGCGTGATAATAGATTAGAGAGCGCAGTAAGTTTGTGCTTAAACTGAATTTTATTATCTTTTGGAAAGCTGTTTTGCTGATTATTAACCTCTTTCTGTAACCATGCGCGATTAAACCTAGAAATGTGTGTAATATTTATTTTCATTTTACCAGCTTGTCTTACTGGATTTAGTTCTCTTTCATGTTTAGTTTCTGCAAGCACGTCATTTCATGCTGCTGTGTGTGGAAGCCAAATGGTACTTTTTATACGTTACTGGTTTTTAAGTTATACGTGCGAGAATATTTAAATATCTGCACTCCATATTTATATTTCTTTCGTTGGCTTCACTGTTGTTTTATTGTCACAATATTTTGTCCTGCGAACTGGGCTTTCTTTAATCTGCGTTACTGTATCCTGTACGTATATCTGTGTTTTTTTTTCAGGTTCATATTATTTCAACTGTTAAAAATTGTCGCGATTTGGTCTCGTCCCCCTTTTTGTATCCAGAGCGTAATAATTGGAAAACCAGTGGTAACCTTTTTAATTTTCTCACGCTAGATACACGCCTACATACTTCAGTACTCTCCATCCTAGCTGAGCCACCAGCTATTTTGAAAAGATGTTAGGTCACCCTTGCTCCGTTTTTGAGAGATCGGCACTCTGTGCACGTAACAAATCTAGTATCATATTAAAAAAAATACGAAATCGCACATTAAATAGCAACATGCTTGAGTTAATCACCAGATTCTAACACATCTGAATCCTACCTGTCCCTCGTTCGAATCTCTCACGAGTTTAAACTTTTTAGTTCATACAAAAAGTGTCAAGTGTGCCTATATAAGTATTCACTTCAATATTTAATAAATAATTATTAATGCAGGAAAGTAAATTTAAACGTAAACGGGGCTTAACGTTTGAAAAGGATTAAATATGTTTTGAGTACTTTAATGATGAATCTTTCAATGATAATTTGTTAATAACATGGACATTTACAAATATCCATTGAAACTCATTTTACAAAAATAATGAACTATAAAAATAATTTTAAAGTATAATCAATGGTATGCGTTAAACTTCGGATTTTTATTACATTTTATAAATTAATCGTAGTTACACGTGTTCGCATAATACATTCTACATTAACGGCATAATGGGTATGTACCTATAACAATTGTAATCAGTTTGTAAAGATTTATAAAAATATAATCGTAAGAAACAAACGTGATGACAACAATTATATAAATCGTTATGTAAATACAATACAGTGAAAATCAATAATAAGTAAATGATAATTGCCGATTTGAAGTTACATTTTGGTTAGTTTGTTTTGGAGTGACGTGCTTTTCTCTCGCACAGCGCATGCGCAAAGCGTTACGAAAAGGACATGAATGACCCTTGCGCGCTATCTCTCTCGCTTCGAGGCTTTTCTATGGCAGATACCGCCAATGCGCGTTCCCAGTATAAGTACAGTTTAGTGGTACAATGACATCAGCCAATTATTACAGGCTGCTTTAAGAATGATGACGTAAGGATAAGTTTTAGAAAATAACGCGGAAAAAATTGGCACGGTTGTTTTCGCATTTTAAATGTAATGATTAACGTAGCAACATTGTTGTATTACTTTCCACACTAAAGAAGAAAATCCTGTTTTCCTCGCCCTTTTTAGACACGAAAACAAGGTAGTTTTAGAAAAAAACATTTATGTATTATGTTCATATTTTGGGTGAATAAAGGCCTTAACAGAGTGAACATCATAACGATTTGACGCTATTAAAGAAAACTTTTCAAATTTACCAACTATCTCATAAGCTAACTTCTTTTGACAGATCTTCATCATTTGCACCATACAACTTATTATCTACCTATAATCTATTGTGAGGGTATAATTTTACAGCTTTGTATACATTTTGAAAACTGATGCGAGTTTTAGATCTCGCAACCTTGGAAGTTTAGTGATGTTTTCGGTTTGTTTCTAGACGTTAATGCTCAAACTGTATTATCGAAGCGGGTGGTTTTGGAACTCTATCTGACATGAAGTTTGAACGTCCAACTGACATAGATTATTTTTTCTCTTTTTACAATGTTGCCTATTTTCCTAAAAGAATGATTATTAAAATTATTTCATTTTTTAATTTTCACTTTGTAGATTGGAAGTACGTGTATTGTTCCACACAAGATATTTTAAAGATATTAACGATAAATAATCTTTTTATTTTTAAATTTATGCAAATTAATGTAAACCGATTGTTTTCTGTTTTAATTGAAGTTCGAAATGCTATCAGCTAGTCCGGTGACTAATGATTTCTGTGCCGTCTATTTTACTGGATCCTACTGCAGGAAGACTCTTGGCAGCTTCTGCTACAACATTAATCTTCTGGTGGGTGTTATGTGCCGCCGATACACAAATAAGTCTATTATAGCAGTATTTTTTCATTTATTCTAGATGTTTTGACATGTTTAAAATAAAATTTCTCTATGTGCATTGCACATTGGTTGCAGTAATGTATTTGCATTTTATGTTAAAATGAATTAAACATTTGTAATAAAATTTTCTTCAACGCACCGTTCAGTTCATTTTTTTAGTTTACTGTATTTTTAAAACAGAGCGAAAGTATTTGGACGTTAGTTCGTTTTATTTCAGTAAAAGATTCAACGTAGGTAGAACAATTTCTTTAGTTTAATTTAAGTATATGTAGGTTTAAAAACTATATTTATGACGCCTCTTTTGATAACATTGGTACTAGAAAGCGAATTTTATTTTGCGTAAGCTACTTTTAGCTACGAATTTGTAGTGAGTCATTAACAGATTACTAATTCTATCTTTGTGAAAATGTACACAAACTGATTGTGGCATTGAAACAACTTTTGATTTCTTTCAATGGTATTGCATTGTTACGTCATTTTACGCTTTATTTTAATAAAGCCTGCAATATTCAAGTTTACCGTACACTTTGAATAACTAATAATTTTTTTTTGGAGAAATTAAGAATTATTAATTACACTTAAGTTTTAAGCAGAAATATGAAGTTTAATAGGGTTGTGTTTCTAGCTTTGTGGTTTTGTTAGAGAGGCGGACTTCAGCTGCCGCCAGTGACCAATCGAATATTTCTCTATTTAATTGTGTAAACTTCTACATTCTACTAAATCTGATACTATTAATTTGTATTAATACTCCTGGTTTTGATATCATATAAATTTTAAGAAAATAAGTATTTTCAAAACCGTTATAGATTTTCTGATTATTAAAGGTGTAGTTTACTAACTATCTTTTAAATACCAGGTTTTAACTAACTTCCCAATGAAGTTGCATAAATTCAAATCAAAGATTTTTTTAAATGGCCATCACACTTGAATTCCCTCGAAAAGTCATTAACAGAAGCTTTAATATGGCCAGGTCGTCTACCTACAAGCCTCTGATGTGAAAGGAAAGAAATACAAACTCGGAAAGGAATAATATAAACACGAAATTATAACATTTATTTATTACATACATTACCTAAAATTTTGAAATAAAATAAAACAAGGCCTAAAAGATGTGCTGTGTTCAACATAGTAAATAGGAAGGAGAATGAACACAACAAAAATACTCTTTCCCTTTATATACAAACAAATCCTAAATATTGTGATCAGTATATTTTAAAATTCCAAACATGAAACTAATATTTAAAACACTACAATGAGAAAGATTTCCTATCCTACACAAACAACAGAGATTGATTTCAAAGCAATTAAAGCAACTAATTATTATGTAGTTCCATACTAAAGTTAGAATTGCGAAGTACATTCAGACCAAGAATAACAGAAAAATACTACCTGTAGAATACTAAACAATTGCGTGCACAGAAATAGATACTACTTTTAAAATCGAGGTTTACTCCTGATTCTTTTGTCTGATGCGAGTTGGTAGATATGTTGACTTTAATTATTTACTTTCACTTTTCGAGTTGTAGCTATTCACCAAGTATTTTTAATTAATGGAGCAAGACCTACTCAAGGACTGACAATCCAGCTTTCCAATGACTGCTGGGAACAACGGCTCGCCCCTTATTAACTTATTTTTTGTATTTTGCATTGATATATATATATATATATATATATATATATATATATATATATATATATAAATTCATTTAAATTTCCACGGGTATTAACTATTTCATTTAATGCTTCAGCATTTTCTCCGTGTTTGTTAAGGTTTATTTTTCTACGTTTCGGTTTAGTGTTCTGTGGCAGTAGATACAGATCTACGTGTGTGACTACGTGTAACAGGACCATGTCGCTCTACTGAAGAATCATGTGCTTCATTATGAGTAATTGGTGTCATTTGTGATGATTTATGAAAAGGAACTGATGTTATGTTTCGTATAAGAGGTTTCCATATATGTGGTAGTCGTTGGCCTTTTGTTTAATGAGTGAGGTCGTCTTTCTATTTCAATGGCTTCTCTGATTATTCTTTTTTGTGGTGTGTTTTCTGGAGGGAGCAATTCAACTCCCTCAATGTTAATTTTATGTCCAGTTTCTATTATATGACTTGCTAAAGACGATGATAGAATTTCTTGTCTAATCGATAGTTTATGTTCTTGTGCTCGTACAGAAATTCTTCTATTTGTTTGTCCAACGTAAGATTTAAAACATACATTACACACACACACACACACACACACACACAAAACTCCTTTTTTAATTTTTTTTAATTTCTTAACCTACTGCATTGAATTTGGTTTTGTTTGAAAGAGAATTGATGAAGACATCACTAACCTAATATTTTCGCGATTTGTTTAAAAAATAAAATGGGGGACACTGTCAAACTTTACCAAACTTTAAAACTAGTTGTAACTTTTTCGAGTCGCACTGTATATGTTTCCAAGCTACTTTATGAAAGCTTGCATATTTGTGAATAGAATGAGAGGTCGAACATGGAAATCGGTTAAAAACTTTCTGACGTATGGCACGATAAAGGCAAGTACGTTTTAATATATTGGCTCCTATTTTCTTTCGCTATTCTTTAAACAAAGCAAACAAAATATTAGGTTGGTGATGTGTCTTCATCAATTCTCTTTCAAACTAAACCAAAATCAATGAAAAAGGTTAAGAAATAAAAAAAAAATTAAAAAAGCAAATTCCGTTTTTTGGGAAAACCCTATATATATATATATATATATATATATATATATATATATATATATACGCATGCATATGCATATGGGAATTTAAATGTGTATGGTTTTACATCTTGCCTTGCCATTTTGTGTCCTCCAGATGCTGATAACGTTAAGTAGGTTTCGTTAATCCATGTAATTTGTTTGTTTTACCGAATATATTCTTTTGCAGATCTGCCATACGCTGCACGTTTGATGATATTTTGAGGAGAGTTTAACTCAACTGCTTCTATAGTAACCTGCTTAAAAGTGAATCGTCGATCCTTTAAGTAATTACTGATTGTGGACAAGAATCTTAAGGTGACGGAAGTGTCCTCTTAAGTGCACTGTATGATCAAATCTATTTAGTTCATTCTTAATGATTTAGTAATTGTATCTGCCCATATTTGATGTTAGAATCTTCAAATTGTGGAGAATTGTCAAGAATATGAATTAGATTCACAAAACAGCGTTGATACAGATATAAAGCTAAGGGTTGGTCGAATAAATTGTATCATCAAGTTTATCAAGAATAACATAAACAGCAGAATCCATATACATTCTACTAGAATAAATAGCCTTAAAAGTAGCATAATCAGCGGCAAGAAGCTTTAGTAACAAAAATTCGAATATTTGAAGGGCAGAAAACTAAACTAAAAGGAGGATAACTTATAACCTTTCCTGTTACAAGCAACACTCAGTCCTGAAGGATCACAACACACACGAAAAGCAAGTAATAAAATATAAATGCAACGTGTTACATACACTACTGCCACCACGAATCTAAAATAGTTTGCTGAAGGCAATAAATAGTAGTCCGGCAAACCGCCCAGTTGGAAATTGACAATTGTCGGAATTACACAATGTCAAAATATGACAAAAATTGAAATTAAATTCAATACCGAATACGCTAGTAAAATTGTTTATAGTGAAATGCTGGAACAATCATTTAAATGTAAATTTATATTTCACAACTCGTTGTCTTTCACTGCCACCACAGCCCAAATGTTAAGCAACGGCAACTCTAATTGAATGAAATTGTTTTGCTAAAATTCGACCAAATCAAAATTTGAAAAAATATAGACTATACTGCAATCAAAACATAAGGTTATGAAGGATTAATCAACAAAAAATTTACGTGATTTAAATTTCAACTAACATAAACGTGAATTTAAAATAAATTAGGAAGCAGAAAGTTTATTGCGTCTCTTAAAAATCATAACTGAAAATGTAAAAAATAAAGCTGCCTGCTAGAATCGATAGTGTTTCCCTTTGAGTTCGTATAGGCAAGGAGATGAAATATGAAAAAAGAAAGGTTATCACCTCTGCCGTATTTTCCAAGTTGTGTTAATATATATATATATATATATATATATATATATATATATGGCGTCCCCCAGGTACCCTATCTTGAAAAGTGTAATTTGAACTTATTCGCAATAATGCAAATTCAAGAACAAAACAATCCCTAAGTGATTTATTTTGACTTTACTGACAATAATGTTAATATTATTCAAATTAATTGCCTGCCTTACTTTGATTTTCTTGGCAATAATTAAACCATTAGAATTTATTTACAAGTCTGATATTTAATTACTCACAAAACTCAAATCTTAGCAAAAGAATTGGCCGTCTAGTGGTATGTACGTTGTGCTAATTGAATTAGATAGGCTGGATGAGGTTAAGTGTTGCAGCATGTGGGGCAGGTACAAATTAAACTATTCACATTAAAATTAACGAGCTTTGCGTAATGATGGTTCAACCCGTTAATGTACTATTGTGGGAAAGAATCACCAATAAAACCCACTTTATTCATAAATAAGTAATTGCACAAGTACAATAATAAATCAAATAACACAAAAAAAACAACGAAAGGGTTAAATATATATTAAAACACCATTAAATCAGGTTATAACATTAAGAGAAAAATAAATAACAAGCAGTTTAGCTACACATAAACACAATTAAAAAAACCATGTAGTCACACCTACAATTGTGTCATAAATAAATCAGAATAAAAATCGTAATGACAACATGTGGCCCTTTAAAACCAATCATGCCGATCTTTAACCAAATAAGCACATAAAACAATGAGGTAAAGGGAAGGACAAAAGAAAATGGACAAGGAATTTACCCGTACGCAATTGTTTAGTGACTACTAAAACCCAAAAATACACAGGTGCAGTTACAATAAATTACATATAAAGAGAAATTAGTTCGCAGGCAAACAATTCTACTTAAACAAACTGACACAAAATGAAACTCATTAAACAAAACCTTACAAGGGTAAGTTATAAATAGATCATAACATCGTGACCGATATATAAGTTTGAGTGCGTTAGAAAAATACAGCGTCACTTTCTCAGGTTACATATTCATCTATACAATAATAAAAACGGTACAAATAAAATTCGAGGTGCTTAATTTTCATCTAGACACGAGAGTATGTAAACACTCGGAAATTGCCTATTTTCAATTATAACCAAGCTTTATGCTGTACCCGTTCGCTACGCCCACCGCTACACAAATATAAATATAAACAACAAACAACTATAGTAATCACCCAAATGCATGAGTGAGAGAGCCCTGTACTGTCTTTTATTTTAGCAGATTTCAGCTTAATGAGCCCGCGTGCGAATAGGACACCTTTGCAAGCCAATGTTTGATTTTTAATAAGTTACGTAGGCTTGTAGACTTGGTTGCCTCGAGCTTAAATTACATTAAAAATACCTACTTACGTTGAATACTATAATCCTTCAATTAACCACTTATTCACCAATATTTAACGGGATACGATAAGCCGTTTAAACCCAAGAGGATAACGATTATTTATACATATATTGTTTACATGCACGCTTATTAATACCCGGATATTTAGTTTAGTAAAAGAAAAAACAAATTCGCGGTTTGAGTTTTCCGAGAAGGTATACGATCAAATATTTATGTACAGACTGTTTAGGTATTTAATCAAACACCCCGATCGATCTTACTCAATTGAAACTCTAACTACAACTACCTTCCCCTCCGATTTCAAACTAATTATCTTTTACTCCTGAAAATTAGCCCCCGTTTTTCAAAAGTAATCAAAAAACAAGAAACATTACGTGGGAACAGTTTCATATTAATTATTGAACGAAATCTTAATTTTAAAAACATGCGCTTGTCCGTAGACAAACCCTACATTTAATATCAAATTTCCTAGTACCAAACAAAGACGTCTTTGATTGCAGTGTGTTCCGACGTAATTAATTATTAAACTAGTGACATTTTTACATCACGAATGTACGCATAAGAATTTCCAATGATTCGTTATGTCCCTTCAGTAAAGCAGTTTTTAGGCGTACACCTGCTGGTTAAACCCCATCCAAATATCCAAATATTAGTTACAAAAATAATATATCCCGAAAACCATGCTCAAATAACGACTTAATATTTAATAAAATATCTTAAACCCCATTAATTAACTTTCCTATCGCGGTAACAATTGCGATTTAAAAATGTTTGTTACAATAATAAAATTTTTGCGGTCCGCTACCTACAATATATATATATATATATATATATATATATATATATATATATATATATATATATATATAATGCCCCGATCATTTTGCGTATTTAATGAAAAAAGGGATCAAAACGATGTACATATTCTGTATCTTGTAAATAGAATCAGCAATTTCTTTTTATTTCGAAGTACATACCTAAAAAGTGCCCTTTTGTGTGTGACAACAAGCCACATCGAGTAAATCACTTGTGCCTTCCATTTAAAGCTACTGTCTTCTCTTCCTGGAATAACTTATGGACATATCTGCAAACAGATATCATGATTTCTAATATTAATTTAACAACTTTTCAAATATAATTGGAAATGTTGTGGTTATAAAAATATTATAGTTATATAGAGGAGAACGGGGGAATGTCCATCACTTAAGAAATATATGTGATAATTTTCAACACTTTAACTTGATAGAAATGGATTTGGTCTTAATCTTATTTACACATACACAGCCCTACTACGTATGCACCTAAGCAAAATAAGCGAGTAAATCTAAAAAGAAGTAAATTTGAAGGGTCGGCCCGGTATGGCCGGGGGCCATAGAAGCATAGGTTGGTTTCTCGCCAACTGATCATCATCAGATGAATTCCGACACAGACTATCCTACTCCACATCGGATTCTGAGAAAGAATTATTACTTTTTTTTTGTTGTATGAAATTACAATTTCACCATGAAGCGGGGCATTGTTGCTGCATTCGCCCAGAGCTTGCTTTTTCCTTGTCGGCGCTGGGTTCGTTTCTCATGTTTCTCTTCCAGCGCGAGCTTCTCTGAGGTTTCTGTTGGATAACAGAATGCCGTTTCCTTGTTGGCTGGGTCCAGGAAGAGGCGACATGTCAGCTAACAGCTTGATTTACCTTGTTGTCCAACTGGCTGTGTTTCTTTTAGGGTATGTTCGTCTAGTGGTTCAAGCTCAACAACTGGTTTGCATACTTCATTACCGGCATCAAATGGAAAATCTTTATCAGAAATTATGTTTGGATTCATGGGAAATATTCTTGTCAATGTAAGTCCAGACGTCCCATTTAAAATGGCTGCTACAGCAGATTATGGTTTATTGAATAATTTTTTAATTTCGTACACTGTATCGGGTTGGGCAGGCTTATTTTTTATGTGCAAGTCACTCACGATTATAAGCCCTCCTGAAAGGACCGTAAAACACGACGTCCCGCGGCTGCATCCGATGTGTTGAATGGGACAGCAAAGATAACATGATTATGTTGTTATTGCGTCAAAACGTGTAGGATTCCAGTGTGATATGAGTTGGCTCACCTCTCGTCCGTTTTGTATAATTATTATATGCTTCCGCAACACAAAGAAAAGATCTTCATTTGTCCAACCATTAACAGAGCAAGTACATAATGCTCCAGGCGCCATGCGCTGGCGAGCGTAAATTAACATTGGACGGATGTATTCCCATGCCATGTTCATACAATAAATAACTGTCGTGGTTTTCCTCCGTTCACCAGAAACAGCATCAATTCTTCTCTAACCTTTGATTCTTATGATTTTGCCCGTTTCTTCTATGGTTATGAACACACTTTCGTCCATATTGTATATTTTATATATATATATATATATATATATATATATATATATATATATATATATATATATTGTATTTTATTACGACTTCTTAAGATTAAAAAAAAAAACAGGGCCACCTCGCCCTTATTGAATCCTTTAATCCTATTTAGGCTTAAAACCTCCGGTTTTCTTATAGACAGGATTGTATTTCTTATTAAAAATCCTTCAAACCAATCTTTTCTAGCTAGCTTACTTTCCCATATGATTCATCTGTAGCCTTTCTGCATATTCAAAAACTAACCTCCTCAACTGTATGGGAGTTATTCTATTGACGCAAATTTCAGCCTCCTGTGCTTTTGTGACCGCTTTTCCCAATACTAGGACCATATTTTTAGAGTCATGTACCTTTGTTGGAAAGTAGCGAATGGAATGTTGTACTTTTAGCAACTTGCCTTTGGCTTTCTCAGACGATCGTTTATAATTTCTAGGCATCTGAAATTATAAAAAATTGGAGTCGGGTAATGCCGGCCAACCTAGTGGTAATGGCGGCCACTGACAATTCTAGGAATGGTTAAAATGCTTTGAAAATAAAACATGGAATTTTGACAAACTTATGTTATTGCGTAATATTTACCTTGTAGAAAAAATATTTGATGAACTTATTGCTTAAAAATGGATCGTTAAAATCTTAAGAAGTACTTATCGCTCATTTATACGCCACACGTGGAGAATGGTAAACTGCTCGTCGGCAACTTGTACACAACTGAGCGTTAAACTTTTTATGCCACGTATAGTTTAGTGCCTATTCGCTAGATGTCTACACAAGTTTCGCGATCATATTTAAAATTTTTCGGAGATTTCAGGCTGACCGTCGTTCCCTATGATCGTTATTCCAGCGGTCTCCTCTAGTAGGGATTCTTCGTGTAAAGAAGAATCATTCTCTATGTACAAATCCTACATACAGTATCGTGCGCACTTCATCATAGTCTTCAAAACTACAAAATTATTAGTGCTACCATAGATTACAAATTATAATCAATGGTCCTACATATATTTTATAAAACATCTTTTTTGTGCAATAATTTTAAAATAACTAAAATAAGCATAAAATTAAACAACGTTTGAAGCATAATCAATTTCGTCTGAAACTTATGAGACCATGGGCATTTAAATACTGAGGTTTCAAAAAGAAATCTTTCAACCTTTTGCAGATTCGAATGATAAAAAATTTAAGCCAGTGGACTATTTATCTAAAGTAGTTAATTTACTAAATTCCTCAGAAAATTGTATTTGAAAATGTGTACTATTGAAACCTACAGTATTATAATATATTTATCAGTACAGATGTTCCGCCTCTGACTTGAATGAATCAAATTTACATTTATATTTACATGTTACCTATTTTTTCTTTGTTAAGGAAAATAGTAAGTTAATTTAAATACGAATTTGTTACAAAGTAATAAGTTTATAAATGTATATGTTTGCATAAATTTTTGTTAAACTATTTTGATTATGTAAGTGGATGTTGTGTTCATCATGGAGTGTGGGAGCTCGACCAAGCTTGTTTGAGAAATGGCAATTTTGGTCAAAAGTGGAATGAACGCAGTTAACGGTTAAGATTTCGATTTATCGTTAAGGAAATGGGTTTAACCATATTTTTATTAAGGAATTAATAGAAATTAATGTGAATTAAAGAGGTTGAATGTATTGATTACAATATAGGTTATGTTTCCAACTTTCATTAGTATCCTAGGTGTGTAAAAGTTTTTGTTTTTTTAATGGTCCGCATTTCTTTTAACTTTTGTTTATTATAGATATACAGTCATGGTGGGAAGTTCCAAGTATAGCACACTTTTGTTCCTTATTTCGTACAGCTTTTAATTTACTAGATTTCGATATAGAGGTATTAATAATGCATTCTTTCCATTCCAATTTTAAACAGTTTTTGTTGCAGGACTTGGAAGAAGCTCTCTTAACAGATGGTACAGAAGAAACATCTTGGCTTCAGGAACTTATTGTTAGACTGTTAACTGGGTGTCTCCCTAACAATGAAATTTCTACTTTCAATTACCAAATGTTTTTAAGACGATTATTTCGGGAGAAGTGTAAAGAGCATGATCGATATAATCCCTTTAATACCGATATAGACTTTCAATTATTACCTTTACGAACAAAAGTTGATATTTTACATGCATTATGCGATTTTCGTTTAGATGCCGAGGATGTTCTTGAACAACTTAAAAATTTAGAAGCCGATAGTTTAAGAGTTGAGCCATTAGGTTATGATAACAATGAATCGGCTTACTGGTATTTCTATGGCACCAGATTATATCGGGAAGATTTTAAAATTAAAAATAATAAAAAAGGAAAATCTGTATGGCAAGTAGTTTGCTTTACTGAAGAGGATTGGTTTCAACTCACAAAAAAGTTTAAAAAGTCACAATCAAAATCAGAGCGTCAGTTATATCATACACTTACTGAAAATTTTTTACCTGAGTTACCTAGACTTTTTCGTGAAAAAGAACGACTTGCACGGAAAAGATTGTTAGAAAATCAACCTAGGCGGACATCAAGTCGGTTAGATACTAAAAGAAAACAGGTATTTATGTTATTTTGAGGTAACCCAATTTTAAATTTGGGTAAAATAACTAATTATATAAGGCTTATAGCTACAAATACAGTATAGTTTTTGGAAACAATTTTTTTTCTTTATGCTGCCCTCTAGTGGTGTTTGGGCAGTATAAATCAAGTTGTCAGTTCTTATTTTATTTATGAACTAACTTTTACACTTAAAATGCAAAAATTATTCATTTGTTTTTTATTGAGATTATGGATGATGACTAGAATTTTTGTGTAACAATTTACATATTTTCTATTTTAAAGATTTTCCCATAAAGATTATATTGTTTGCAATAAGTGGGGTGATTTGATTATGGACACATTACCAAATTGGTAGTGATCTGTGAAATTTACTCATTTACTGTTATTGTAGGAAACGGAGCAATCTGCTGACAAAGGAAAGCTTGAACCGATATTGGATAAAGAAGAGGAAGAGGTAAAGCGTAAAAAAGAGTTAGAAAGTCGAAGACGTGAGGCATATGAAAGGCGAACTCGTTTACGGGAGCACGACAACGAAAGTGAGAAATCTGAGAGTCGGTATGAAATGGCCGGTAATAAAAAACGAGAAAAAAAGCTCAAAGTCAAACAACGTCATAATTCAAATAGTTCGAGTAGTAGTAGAGGTAAATATATTATTTATAATGTTAACATTTTAACCCTTAGAAATGTGTCTGAAGGACTGATGGTAATACGTTCATGTTTATTTGTATGAACTGTTACTTGAAAATATTTGGTACATTGTGAATATTTAACCAAAAGGCTTTTATCTCGTCGGGCTGTAACCATATCTCAGGATTTTATTATTACGAAATAGTCAGAAATAAAAAATGTTTTCGGTTCATTATTGAGTAAAATTATTACCCAATAATTATAAAGGTTAAATTTGCCCAGCAGCTAATTTATTATGACTATTGCATACATATGTCAACCTAACCCCATCAACCCATGGAATAACAAATTTCAAATTTTGAACCAATCACATTTAAATTAACAGATAAGTGTTACATAACATTTATCGTTTTCATGTTATCAGGAGGTAACTACAGCAAATACATATAAAAAATGAATTATTTATTACAATTAAATGCACAGTTATTATATTATACTCGATAGAGAAGATTAATTTTTACTTTCTTACTAAACAAGAAAGTATTGCGGTCGAAAAAAATTTAAAAAAAAAACGAAATTTTAGAAAATTTTTCAAAATGTGTGTGTTTGTGGTCACTCGCCAGCCGAAATGATACGGACGATTTTGATGAAATTTGGAATGAAACCCTTCGAGATAATTATGTCGACAAAAGCTTTTAAACGTAATAGGTATACAGGGGGTGAGAATAAGGGTGTTATTTTGGGGGAAAATTTTCAAATTTTAACATAGAACATTGAAAGTCGGGTCATCAATAACTCGTATGAAATGCAATTTTTTTTCAATTTTTTAAAACTTTCAAAATTGAATATGGGCGCAGTTACAGTCACATAAATATTTTTTTTGTAGAAATATATATTTCCTATACTGATCAAGATATAAAAGAAGTGGAAATAGATATGCGTAGTTAAATAAAGGTTCTTTAAATAGATTTCTTTACGTAATAAATTATGGTATAAATTTGCTTACATTTAAGGGGTCAAACTTGTGTAATTATTCGAAATTTATTTATTCAAAGTTCTCTCCAAGCATTTTTTGTTTTTTTTTTTATATTTTCTAGGCTACCAGTCACTCTTATGAATGCAACTAACCTGCTTCTTCTAAAGCTACTCGTATAGGAGATCTGAATTTTCAAATATTTAATATTGATATTGTTAGAACTTGCTAACTGTTTTGGTTACAGGCTTGGGATTTTGGAAATAAACTTTGTTCATTTGTGCTAATGAAATGGTGTTATCCTGATGAAAACACTACTTCCGGTTTTTCCGGAAATTGAAAACATTCCTCATATTGCTGGTATAACATACACATAGTCTTACTCTATTTGAAAGGGAGCGAAATTTGCTTTAAAATGATATGAAATAGTGCCTAGTTATCTTGAAAGATAAGCGAGATATTTATTTTTAACTTTCAATTTACATATACATATGTAGGTATAGAAGGTAATGCGATCTACTTTTTTTCACTATCGCTAAATCGACTTATTACCTCATTTTACAACTTTTGACTAATTTTCGTCAAAACCAGCATGATATCTCAGAGAGGGGAGTTTATTAGGGTCAGTTTTTGGTTTTTATTAAATGTTTCTAAAACAGCTGAATATTTCAAAGATATAAAAATACCCATATATTTTTTACTATTTTACAAGAAAGTCCTGTAATGCACTAGCATTCACCTAGTTTACACAGTTTTCATTATTAAACTTATACAATAGTGAAGTAAAATATATTTCGTGCATAGTTCCTTTGCTTCGATAAAAGGATGCATTCTAGCCTATTGCTTGAGGAAATATGCACTCTTGCTTTGTAGTCTTGCGAATTTTTGTCGCAACAAGCACTTATGCATCCTGTTAGCCGGTATTATTGGCAAGTCACTATGTACTTAATATATTACTGTTAACTTGTTTAGGTAATTTCTAGTAATGTATGCCAACAAAAATGGTTTTCTAACATGGCCTACTACACTACACACTACGCTACTACATTGCAAAAGAGCCGCAAATATATAATAGTTACATTGTTGATTAATAGGTTATAATTAAGTACCCGGATGTTTATGAAACTTTTATTATAATTTAGAGGTTTTTGTTAATAGATTTTTGTTCATGGTTTGAAGTGATCCTCTGTATACTTATCACAAAGAGGTGCAACATTTGAAGTAAGCAACCACTATGTAACATAGTCTAAATATTTACAAATGAAGGTGCCATATTGAAAATTTTATCACTAATACTGATAGACAGTTAGTTCCAAATGTGGTTTTTGTTTACCAATAATAAGAGACTATTTAATAATATGTTGTTATCTGTGATTTTCAAATCGATTTCAGTTAGGGTGTGAGAAATGGGTATATTATTCACGTTTGTTATATTTGTATTGTTATGGTAACATTTTGTTAAGTAAATAACTTATTCCTGGTTTAAATGATTTGAGCTATATATATATATATATATATATATATATATATATATATATATATATGCAGTAGAACTCGGTTATAGCGTCATTGTCGGAACTAGCGATTTTTGTCGTTATAACAGAGTGACGTTATTCGCGATGTAAGTGAATTTTGAGTAAAATGTATAAATTCAAAACAATTCACGCATAAATAATGCTATACGGCTACAAATTACGAATTTAATTTTATTACCAATGTTACATATCTGAATTAGCACATACCATAGATACAATGTATACATACATTTTAAAAAGTTTATTTTTGGAAAGAGTCTGTAATTTTTGTTTGTAAACATTTTTCGCGCCACATACACCTTGCAATTTCTGATTCTAACAAATAAAACTTTTCCATTAACTGTCCTGACGTTTCACGATGTCTAAAAAACGAATTTATGACACTCACTGCATTTAACACTTGTTCATTTGTCGGTGCTACAGTTTCTGAATCAGAAGATTCATCTTCCTCTTCTCCATTTTCATTTTGTAGGTCTTTCTCCTCATTTTGAACTTGCTTTACAATGTCAGCATCAGAATAAACATCAGAGGTAATCAAATCCTGATCAATCATTGAAAATTCCTCCACTTCTCCCGTATTGTATGATCTTCTACAACCTCAGAATTGGTCAACCTTTTTGGAGTTCTGATAATGGTATGTCAAATTCATCATCTTCTTCTTCACTGATATTGTTTGTTGACAACTTTGAATGCGGAAACAATTCGTGATTGTTGCTGTAGTAACATTGTTCCAAGCCTTTTCAAAAATTCTAAAGCATCCAAGATCGAAATTTTTGTGTTTTCTTGGCGATCTATTCCTAAAATAATTTTTTAAAAGAAACTTTGGATAATTGCATTTCAAGCTTCTATTATCCCTTGATCCATTGGTTGCAAAACACTTGTGCAATTTGGAAGAAAGAAAACCAACTTTATTTTTTTAAATTGTGTACTACTGGATGCGGGACAGTTATCAACAACTAACAAAATGTTTCTATGTTTTCCTATCAGTTCTCTGTCCCACTTTCTTAACTCTGTTTGAAAATCTCTGATGTCATCCATGATTTTTATTGGCCTGATAGTTAACTGGCAATGTTTTAATATTTTTCAAACATCTTGGGTTTTTTGATTTACCAATAACGAGAAGCTTTCTTTTTTCTGTGCCTGTCATATTTGCGCACACCAAAGCAGTTAATCGTTCTTTGGCCAGTTTTCCTCCTACGCATTTTCATTTTAAATTTTAAAGTTTTATCTGGTAGAAGCTTGTAAAGATTCCGGTTTCGTTACCATTAAAAATGTCTTCATCATCGTAACCCTCTCGTAACTTTGGCCATATGTTTAGTAACCACTTTTCTGTATCTTGAACGTTAACACTTTTTGCTTCTCCGCAAATTTTTCCAAAGTTTATGCCGTGACGAATTTTAAAACGATCAAGCCACCCACTTGAACATTTGAACTCGGGATTTCCTAGTAAACGTCCAAATTCCTCCGCCTTTTCCATTAGTAGCGGCCCGTTTATAGGTAAATTCGCAGCTCTACACTGAATAAACCACTTACTTAACGCACTGTCTACGTCCGTGTTTTCACACAATCTAATTTTCTTTGCATGGCCCTTCCGTCATCAAACGACTTTAAAATTTTTTCTTTGTTTTTTATGATCGTACACACCGTCGAATTAACCAATCCAAATTCCCGACACATGTCTGCTTTTTTTCTACCACTGTCTACAGCTTTAATAATCGCCACTTTATCGTCTAACGTAAGCACTTTTCTTTTACCACCCGACATTGTTTTTATTAAATTTAGTTTCAAGTTTCAAATAAATCAGCTAAACTTTTAGAAGCACGTTGAATAAACTGAACGTAAACCGCCAAAACATAAACTGAACTACCACTGTAAATTGCAAAAAAAACCCATAAAGGATTTTAAAAAGGAGTTTATAAGTTCTAAGAATTTTGTATTGAGTAACGCACTTAACTTAAAATGCATTAAGACTTTAAAATGCCATTAGTAAACGCTTAAAGAGTGAAAGCAGCGGTTTACACCTTCTAAAATTATGATTAAAAGTTCTCACACCTTTATCTAAAATGACGCATCAGCGGATTATACATTTGAAGAATTATTTATAGTTAAAAGTTCCCAAACCTTTATCTAAAGTGACGCTAAAGCCGAGTATAATGCGAATATTTTGTCGTTATATGAAATGTTGTTTACGTTGTAAACTATAGTAAATTCTAGGGACCACGACTATTATGACGTTATACCCGCTATATCCGATGACGTTATAAACAAGTTCTACTGTATATATATATATATATATATATATATATATATATATATATATATATATATATATATATATATATATATTACAGTGTGATCCAAAGTAGAGGGTCCATTCAATAACTTCTTTATTTTACGATACATAAAAAAGTTAAATTATTTTTGTTTACGGCCATGTGCTACATTTAATAGGGCTATCAAATATTTTTTTCATTTCCGGTTAAACCGAAACGAACACAACTATTGTTTTTAAACGACACCCTGTATATTTTTTAGACTATCTGATTCCTCATTATTTTTCTTTCTGTAAATATAAAATTTTACGTGTATTATATCAGAAAATTTTTGTAAATCACAAAAAACTGTTTGAAGGCGTACAAGATCACTATTTAAAAAACAAAATAGCTATTGCCATGAAAAACGGAAACAACTGCTTTTATTATTAGTATTTATTAGAATAGTAAGAAATCTGGAAACGGATACATAAAATACAAAATTCAACAAGTAATAAGCATGTATTTTTTAACTACAAACATGGTATGCAGGAAAATTATTTTATAAATTGTTCAAAATTACCACCATTTCGTGCAACACATGCCTCTAGCCGCTTTAGAAGTTCATGATGTGTTGTTCTATGTATCACATCACACCAAAAATAACTACAGGCTTCGTTGTTAATAAGAGTGTATTAATATCTATACAAAAGTAATTGCGATTTGACAAGAAACTAAATTCAACTTAATGTGCTTCTACAGACTGAGTACAGAATATTACTTAATACTATTAGCATTGATTATTATAAACGAAATGAAAGAAAATCCATTGGTACATGCCAATTTAGATAAGATACATAACATAAATTGCAATTCAATACTGTGGAGTAAAATGCTCATATAAAATAAGAAAGAATTTAATTACAAGTAATAATAAAGAAAATCTACGACTTACAAGAGGTTGTAGGATAGCTTGGGAGCGCTCTCAAACATGTAAGAGAAAATAAGTTGTAATGTAGATTTACAAATTCAAGGTAACTTGTTTTAACTCTTACCCCTTTAACCACCTTTTTTTATTCTGGTAAATCTTGCGAATAATCAAGTAACTATTTAGGTACGTAGATTTCTCTTACAATAAAATAACAGATGATTTTCCGTATAAGAAATTAAATAACAAAATTGAATTTTCGTTTATGCCCACATAATCTAAATGAACGTAATCGTCTGATTGTTTATTTTACTAACGACTAATTATAATCACGACTGTTCTAAACACAATTGAACTATTAACTTTATTTAAACGTCCAAAAGAAACAATAGGGAAAACTGTTTGTATCCCTAAATTAATAAAGCTTATCTGACCTTAAAATGAAGACTTGTTGTTCTTTAATTATTTTCGTTCATATGAATGATTTCCTGGATGGCTGTATACAGTTCAAACTCTAAATCCTCGGTTGACCTTACTACTTGTGAGTCGATTATATTTAAAAGTAATGTGGCAAAGCCATAACGGCCTAAAATTATTAATGCATTGATTAGAAAAGGTGAAACAAAATACATTTTTTTTTTCTAATGGAACAGTTAGAAATAATTGTTACCTGAGTTGTTAGGCGGCCGATTGTAACAAACTTGCAATATTAAATCCAATATTAAAATTGTTAAGAGTTTCAAAATTTGGTTAGTATTCTAATACAATATACTAATTTTCTCTAATTACTAAAGGAAACTCAAATTCATGCTGACTCGATAATAAATCTACCAATGCAGTTGTAAAGCTATACATATGTTACCGAGAACAATGTGCAAGTGACTGATAAAATTCTTACCTGCTTTACCCAATTTAAAATATAAATGGAAATATTATAAGTATTATACGTTTATGCCATCTATTATTATTTTATTCTAACTTATTTAAAATGTATATAAGAAATTGTGTGATTTCAAATTTAAACCGTAACATCTTTCAAAATTAGTTTTTGTATGTAATTACTTAAGCTGTGACGACATTTATAATTACAATGTTATTGTATGCAATTATTAGGCAACTACACAATGAATAATAGTGAAAAGGTCGATTTAATGTTAATATTTGGCGAGTGTAATCGCAACGCACGAACATCAGTCACACTCTATGCAGAAAGATTTCCTGACAGGTATCACCCTCCACATACTTACTTACACAAAATTGAAAATTCATTAAGGCAACATGGAGCATTTCCTGGAGTAAAAAAAACGAGAATTGCAGAGTTTAGCGTATGTTCGACTACATCCACGTTCGTCTATTAGGCATGTAGCTCAGGAAGTAGGAACATCATTTGAATATGTTCAGAGGACATTAAAAAAACACAAGCTGTACCCCTATAAACCAAATTTAGTGCAACACCTATGTTCAGCAGATCCCGAACGCCGATTAACATTTATTGCGTGGTTAGTGGAACAACTGGAAAATGACCGAGGCATTTTAGACAGAATTTTGTGGACCGACGAAGCAAAATTCACCAATAATGGTGTTATCAACAAACAAAATAATCGTTTCTGGTCTGACGAAAACCCACATTGGACATTAAATACAAACCATCAAACCGTTTGGGGTACTAACATTTGGTGCGGTTTAATAGGAGACAGACTAGTGGGACCTTTTTTCTATGACGCAACTCTCACTGCAAGAAAATTTCTTCATTTTTTAAATACTGAGCTTTTGACCATGTTTGAAGATTTTCCACTAGCATTGCGACGACGTATGTACTTTCAGTTGGACGGAGCGCCAGCTCATACTAGTAACATTGTTACTGAATATCTAAACGAAACCTTTAATGGGCGTTTAATTTCCACCCATGGACCAGTGGAAAAGCCGCCAAGATCGCCCGTTATTACACCTCTGGACTATTTCTTATGGGGCTATCTTAAGACACTAGTATATGCAGAGATCCGCCACAAAATGTAGAGGATTTAAAAACAAAATCCGGTTGGCTTGTATGCAGTTAACACCGACGTGATACATAGAATAACACATCATGAACTTCTAAAGCGGCTAGAGGCATGTGTTGCACAAAATGGTGGTAATTTTGAACAATTTATAAAATAATTTTTCTGCATACCATGTTTGTAGTTAAAAAATACGTGCTTATTACTTGTTGAATTTTGTATTTTGTTTATGTATCCGTTTCCAGATTTCTTACTATTCTAATAAATACTAATAATAAAAGCAGTTGTTTCCGTTTTTTATGGCAATAGCTATTTTGTTTTTTAAATAGTGATCTTGTACGCCTTCAAACAGTTTTTTGCGATGTACAACAAAATTTTTTGGTATAATACACATAAAATTTTATATTTACAGAAAGAAAAAATAATGAGGAATCAGATAGTCTAAAAACATATACAGGGTGTCATTTAAAAAACAATAGTTGTGTTCGTTTCCGGTTTAACCGGAAATGAAAACAAATATTTGATAGCCCTATTAAATGTAGCACATGGCCGTAAACAAAAAATAATTTAACTTTTTTATGTATCGTAAAATAAAGAAGTTATTGAATGGTCCCACTACTTTGGATCACACTGTATATATATATATATATATATATATATATATATATATATATATATATATATATATATATATATATATATGAATCTTATCTAATCCATAAATTAAAGTACTAGAACTCATCATTCTAAGCAAAAAGTTCATACGTACATGGGTCCGGAAATGCTTCGTTTCGAGATACAGTGTCAAAGTTGAAAAAGAAATCGCGTTTTCTTCAATATCTTTCGGACTGTTTCGAAATAATTTCATGAAATTTCGTATACGGTGGTTTTGAGATGACAAATACAAATTTGTGGTCAATTTAGTTGTGACTTCTAGAGCCAGCAACCATTTCGACCCCTTTAAATCGTTGCAATTTTTTGTGCTACACTGTATGCCATTTTGGACTAGAAAAATCGATTCTCCTATCTTTTCTCCTAACAAAGGTATATTTTAGTGATATCGCTAGAGCAACCTTTTCTGAGAAAAACGCATTTAAAGCGCATTTTATTTATTTAAAACTAACTTTTGTAAGGAGCGCTAAAATATCCAACATTAAAAAGAAGAAAAGAAATTAATATTAAAAGTAAACATGTTCTTTTGATAAATGTTCAAACAACTGTCCCAAAAAACCCGTACACGAAATTATTTCGAAACAGTCGAAAGATATTGAAGAAATCGCGATTTCTTTTTCAACTTTGACACCCTGTATCTCGAAACGAAGCATTTCCGGACCCATGTACGTATGAACTTTTGCTTAGAATGATGAGTTCTGGTACCTTTAATTTTGGCGGATTAGATAAGATTCACCCTGTATATGTAAGTATGTAGGCATATAGGTACACGCCGTACCTCTCGATGGCCTATAGTTTGGGTGACCATATTTATTTTCAGAAAAATAAGTACAGAAATAAAAGTAACAAAAAGTTGTATTAGGAATAAATAAAACGGACAAATCAAAGAACTTAATGTAGAGTGACATAGCCAAGCATCAAAATGAGAATAAAAATAAAATAATTTTTAATGACACATGCATATACATAATATATGTACCTATATTCCTATATTAGAAAAAATACAAACACATAAAATAATCTGGCAGAAATATGTAATGTTATTAATTATTTTGACGTGCCTGCAACACCAATCGTATTTTTGAGAGCTTAGGATAGATTCAAAATTTGCTTTCTGGTCTTCAAAAACTGGAACATTTCACTGCAAGTCTCATCGAAGTTTGTGTACACTTGCATCACAGCTTCTAGTGTCGATATTTTCATTTGCGATTTTCTGCACTTCAGTAGTTATTAATATTAGAGAATAGTCGCTCAATTGACGCACTTGTTCCAGGAAGACAAAAATAAACTGACATAAAATCTCACAATTTTGAAATCTTCACTTGATCCAGACCCTTGATTCCATTTAAATACTTCAACCCATCGATCTTCGGTAGCTATATTTTCGAGTTCCACTCGGCAATTTTATCTTCTGACAGTTTAGCTTGTAATAGACTAACTTCATTGAAGAGTTCGTCCTCATTCAGTGTCGAACCCAAGTAGTTTTTAAAGCAGCACATGAACACAAAATTTGATTCCATGAAACTTGGTTTCTCAAATTTATCCATTCAAAGAGCCTTAATTCATTTAAATTTGTACTCCAATTCTTCAAGTAACTCACACAATTTGAATAAAATAATCTAACCTGTGAGATGAAGTCATCTCGATAGTTTAAACTACCTTCCCAATTGTCAAGTTGTAAAAGGGATTCTCTTACTTTAAGCGGCAAAATAATTCATTCAAACGATTTTCAAGCTTATTTTGAAGATCGAAATACTCTAGAGCGGCCTCTGTTGCGCATATTTTGTCACCCTCTACCTTTAATATGACTTTGTGAAACATAGAAGCAATGTTGTACAAACCACATCCAAATTTCGCTGGTGCGACACTCAAAAATTGCTTCAAAATCATTCGACAATTTTCAATAGACAAAAGTATGCTTTCAACGGTTCGTACATTTGTAGAATTCGTTCAATTGCGGGCATCAGACTTAAAAATCTTGTTTTAGAAAATGATAACATCTTTTGTATTCAACATTAACAAACTCAGAATTGTTTAAGTTGATTTACTCTCACTGTATAAATATAGAAATGCTTAAATAACTTAACAACAATAACCTCAACGTCAATTGGTAAGACGTCCGTAGCATTTTGTACGCAATTGTTCAAAATGTGTAACACAACCAATGCCAACCAGAGGTTTGCCACGAGAAGCATTCAATTTTGCAAATAGGTTGTTCACTCCCTTTCTTTTCATTCCAAAATTTGTATTGGTATTATCAGCAGCTAATCCAATACACTTGTCCACTAAATTGTGGGTTTTCAAAGTATTAAACACATAACTATTTAACTGTTCTGATGTTTCACCAGGTAAGTCTTGCAACTGAAGTAACTTCACTTGAATACCTTTTCACAATTACAGTACCTCACCAACAAAGGTACTATTTTAATTTCTTTGTGGTTGGACGAATCGATCATGATGCTAACAAAATGTGCTTTGTGTAGATCAAGTTCCAATCGCAACTGGGATTCTTTAGCAAAACATTTTTACAATGGCTTCAGTTTTGGTTCGAGCTGCCATAAATTTGGGCTCAAACATGTTCGCTATTAGCTTTGATGTGCAATCCAAAGATCTAAAACTCTGCTGATGCTTGATCGTATGATACGCGAAAGTACCTTCCTTGGCTGCAATTAACATATTTTCAGAGCTGAAGTTTTCACTTTTGAAAAAAGTGTTTAGTGTAGCGCTTTTAGACTTCGTATTTGCAGCTAATGTATGCCTTTTCTTGGTTAGATGAGCCTTAATATTGCTGCGACCACTGTTGAAAATATCAACATCACTTCTACAAATTTCACAGTACACAATATGCGGACTCAATTTATTTTTATTTTCATAAACGAATATTCTTTCTGTAACTCCAAATTAAAATGACACTTTCTTCGAGGCGGTGCCATGTTTACGCAAATAATGCACAAGTAGGTAACTGAAATCAAACGACGTTGCTTTTAGTAAGCGAAACCAGCACAGAAAACCAGACTGCATTAAACAAAAACAATTAACAAATAATATGTTCGCTTGCTGTCGAACGGTAGAACTCGTGTAGAATTGTCGCTATTTATATGCGGCTCGCTAAACTTCGCTTCTCGCACGTTCCAGTCGCAGAGCATTCTGGGCTGTGCGTCTAAGATAATCGAGGGCGGACTGGAACGTTCGGGAAACAAACTACGCGAACATTCTCAACAACTTCTTAACGTCGTTATTGCATCATGATCAGTGAATCACCGATAAGCATTCTTTTTAAATAAAAAATAAATATTTTGGTATACCTATTTGCGATATTTGCATCTTCAAGAAAAAGAAAGTACATTTTAGTGTACTTCATGCTTCTATTAAGGACCTTAGGACACTGGCAGAAAAGAAAGTACTGTCCTACTAAAATAAGTACATATGGTCACCGTACCTATAGTGGCCAGGGAGTATATTATGATATGATATAATAATGTTCTCTTTATGTTGAATGTATGAATATATGAATTTCATAACAAAATTAGGGTAATTAGGTAACAAAAATAATATGATATAAAACCGCTTGCAAATCTGCCATAATGCTTTCTCATATATGTAAATAAATAAGTACAAAGTCCACAATACTTGAATTTGGGTCATATCGGTTTTTAATCACGATAATCCTCCTTTTTTGATCCGCCATTTTGAATTTTTTAATTTTGACAAATGATTTGTACTTAGCAATCTTAAAAACCCCCAACACCCGACTTTCAAAAAAATCGGTTGATAAATTAAAAAATGCATACTGGTTATTATGTTGTTTTTTTATTTTGAAATTATATAAAAAAGTATTAGTTTGTTTTGTTAATTATGTAACTTTTTAAAATTTGAAGCAATGAATTTTTTTAATTTTCTAATCCCCTAAAAATGCCCCGCCACTGGTGGGATTTTGCTCATTAATGAACTTGACCTAGATTTTATGGGAAAGAATTTTTGTACCAAATTTCATATCGATAGGTTCAAATGATATCCCGGACACACAGACTACATTTTTTTTTTTCAAAAAAATGACTTATCGTTAACTTTAATGATTCAAAGATATCGCGCATACTCACACACAATCAGACACGACATTTTTTTATCTCAAAGTATGTTTTTTTTATTTTTTAGGCCACAAAACCGCGAGATATGTAAAAAAATGTGTTTGAAAATTAAAACCGATTACATAGCTTTCTCTTTATACGCACGTATATGAGAAAGCAATAATAAACAAAAAATGGGGTGATTCCATTCCATGACGGAAGTACGAACACCCATTCTAGCTACGCAACTGCTATCCGAAATAATCGTCAATCATTTAAACAATACAAAGTAATATTGGTAATAAATTGTAAACACTTATCGTTCCCATCTCGTAATTTTCCATTCTCGGCTTTAAAAAAAAATTACGAATATCCAGTTTCAATTATTGTCTTGGGACGAACGAAGGCTAGGAAGTACTGTTGCCGATCGCGGCTGGCTGTGGCTACACTGGCTAGTGATATATTTATATTTCAACGGGTCATAGGGGGGGGGGGTGACCTCCCTTGCGCGCGGATCTGGCGAAAACATTGGTCCTTCGAACCGCGATAAAGAATTAATTAAAACGTAAAACATAGAAACCATGAATGCAAATGGACAGGTTGCAAAAAAATGCGGTAGGAAACATAATACGATGTTACATTTAGATTCGAAATTAACAAGTAATACCCAACAAGAAAACAACAATGAGCAAGTAAGTAGAGCTGCTGTAAACGCACAAGCCTTATGTACAATGGTTTGCGGCGCAAGCAACCAAATTTTAATGTCAACAGCAATAATCAAAGTTAGAGCAAAAGACGGAAATATGCTGCAGGCAAGAGTATTGTTGGACAGTGCGTCTCAATCCCATTTTATAACGGACAAATTCGCAAATCAACTACAACTTTCTTTAAAACCTATAGACTTACCAGTTGAAGGTTTGGATCAAATCGAAACACGTATAAGGCACACAGCAAAGCGGAAATCTATTCGAATTACAGCAGTTATCACGAAATATTAGAGTTTTTAGTTATACCTCAAATTTGTAATAATTTACCTAATTATTTCATCAATCAACGCGTACTAGGGATACCTCAAAATTTCAACTTGCAGATCCAAAATTTTATGAGCTAAACCAAATAGATATTTTAGTAGGCGTTGAGATGTTTTATGATCTCATGAGTATAGGACAAATTCAGCTTCCAAATCAAAAGGCAAAGTTACAGAAAACGGAACTAGGATGGGTAATATCAGGAAAAATGAACCCGCCAGGTATAGGGTTGCCACAAACTCGTCAGTGTAAATATGTTTAATAAATTTTGGGAGATAGAAGAATTGCTCAATAAACATTTTTTATCCGAAGAGGAGTGCAAAGTCGAAGAACATTTTAA
Source organism: Vesta saturnalis (assembly GCA_036346205.1). Lineage (NCBI taxonomy): Eukaryota > Metazoa > Arthropoda > Insecta > Coleoptera > Lampyridae > Vesta > Vesta saturnalis. Next base: position 13,118,240 of record JARFJB010001883.1, on the reverse strand, counting down.
ACAAAATACGAAACGAGATCCTCGTACAGGAAGATACATCGTAAGGTTACCTTTTAACGCTAAAATTCAAAATCTAGGCGAGTCACGAAACTTCGCAGAAAAACAGTTTTATTCGTTAGAAAACAAGCTTTCCAAAAATCTCACTTTAAAATCTGAATATGTTAAGGGAATGAGCGAAGCTACGTCATTGGGGCACATGGTAGAAATTAAAAGCAACGAAATCAAACCATTGTATTTTACCTCACCATCCTGTCATCAAGGTAGAAAGTACCACTACAATATTGCGGATAGTTTAGAATGTTTCAGCTAAAACTAGCACATGTATATTACTAAACGATTGTTTAAAGGTAGGCGCCGTGGTGCAAAACACAAGTTGGGATATTATTACCCGATTTAGGACTCATCAAATTGTTATGCTAGCGGATATAGAGAAATGTACATACAAATTCACTTACATCAAGCAGATCAACAGTACCACTTAATTTTCTGGCGTGAAAATAAATGCGATACGTGAAAAATTTACGCGATTTCGGTAGTTTTATTTGGCAGTGTATCTGCAGCGTACACGGTAACCAGAGCTTTGCAACAATTGGCAGACGACGAAGCAATACATTTTCCAATGGCCAGTGCAAAACTCAAGGCAGATTGTTATGTTGACGACGTTATGACAGGAGCAAATACCATTGAAGAAGCGCTCAAATTACGTAACGCTTTAATGAAACTTACAAGTACAGGAGGGTATTGTTTATGCAAGCGGAGATCAAATCGCGAAGAAATTGTGGAGGCTATGCCTGATTATTCGGCGAACACGAAATTATTATGCGATAATTCTGAAACAAAGGCGTTAGGGATTCAGTGGGATAATGAAACAGGCGAAATCACATACAATATTCAGGAAGAATTTGAAGTTAAAGTCACCAAAAGAAATGTTTTATCAAATATAGCAAGGTTATACGATCCTATACGTTTAGTAGGTCCTGTGGTTGTGTCCGCGAAAATTCTAATGCAAAAATTACGGTAATGTAATATTAATTGGGGCTATATACGTCATGGGTAAACATTATAACACAACTACCAGAATTAAACAAATTAAAATTTAAACGTAAGGTGATAATTAAAAATACGGTGAACACAGAAATACATGGATTTTGTGATGCAAGCGAAAAGGCTTATGGAACATGTATTTATGTAAGAACAACTGATAGTCAGGATAACATCGAAACTAATTTATTGTGTTCAGAAAATCGCGTAGCTCCACTAAAGACCATTTCGATGCCTAAATTAGAGTTATGTTCAGCATTCTTACTTCTTACTTCTTACTCACAAGCATTTTATCAAAGGGTTGACAATATTTATTTATGGTCAGATTCATCTATTACACTACAATGGATAAAAACGTCTTTGTCGCTAATAGGGTAGCGGAAATTCGAGAAATCACGAAAACAATGAGTTGGAGGCATACACCATCATTAGACAATAGTGCCGATGTATTGCCACGCGGTCAATTACCAGAAGATTTGCTGAACAGGGTGGTTCATTTTCGATGTTTTCATATGGAAACTTTCTATTACAGATAGACAAAAAGTAATATGGGGTCCTTGTGCTCGATTTAGGTGGTAATTAAGATCCAATAGTCATAATCAAGATATCTCTGACCGTTATTGCGCAATTAGCCAAAATTGAAAAAATGGCGATTTTGAAAAACTTGAATAACTTTTTTATTTCTAAATGTATCGATAAACTGTAAAAACATTGCTAAGGCACTTTTTTAAGTAAAATCTGTTAGTACATTCACATTTTTAATACCTCCTTAATTTAAAAAGATATGACATAAAGTTGTATTTTTTATATGGAAACCATCAGTGTTGGGTAAGATCCATTTATTTAGGATCTAGATACAGATCCAAACGCATTTTTAAAAACTGATCTAGATAAAGATCCAAGATCCGTACGTAAAATGGATCTAGATAAAGATCAAAGATCCTTGAAATGGGATCTAGATCTTTTATAAAGATCCGACATTCCTAAAATTGTTTCGAGATTTTCTAATTATTAATATTATCTTTAATTGCTAGTATTGCTACTGATGAGTAGTACTCCCATTCCATGATCATTTTTCATGTAATACAAATATTAGTCTGTAAGGTTAAATTATTAAGAAAATAATATACAAATATAATTTTATAGGTTTTTATTGAAAACTGACATTAATTATTTAACGCACTACAAATTACAAAATTAGTATTAGGTACACATTTACACTTGCAAGTTGCAATGTTAATTGTTAATTTAACTTAACACATAGTTGTTATACAATTATAAGGATAAGGACATTTATCTAAATTATTATAAGTATACATTACATAATTACATTTTATTATCTAATTTTATTTTATTTTGTTTTAAAATTAATAGCATCTCAAATATATCATCACCTAATCTATTCCTACGAGGAGTTAAAATTAGTCCACCCATACTAAATATCCTTTCAACGGGGCAGATGAAGGAAGTATAGAATTATATTTTAAAAGATTTCTTTTATAGCAGGGTACATATTTAATTGCTCATAGTTAGTGCTTGTGTCTTTAAAATAATTTGTGCATTCTGAATCAAATGTTGTTTGCGATTGAGTATTTATTTTTAAAAATCAAAGAATTCGTCCGTGGCAGAGGATTTTTTCAGTAAGTGTGAACTGAATTTCTGATTCTGAATTATTAAGATTTTCTTGAAATCCGGAATTGTTAAGTTCACACAATAATTGCGTTTGACAGAATGCCTTTTCATTTTTAAAGGGGTAATTTTTAACCACCATAATTTAAATTTTGGGTTAGAAATTGTGGATAACAGGTATGGTCGACTACTAGAATTTTAATATCCATTATATTAGGAAACGTCTTGTAAGCCGTTCAATAAACATTCTCTTAATTTAGAACAAAATGTCAGTTTTGTCATTGCTTCTAAGCTAGCTTTAATTTTGAAAAGTGTTGGCTAAACAGTACCTAACTGACAAGTTTTTCATCTTGTAAAATATCTATTGCAACGGCTATAGGTTTTGTAACAGAAATATATTCGTTTAAAAACACAAAATCTGACAGTTGGAACACGTCTAATTTTAATAACTTACAAACATCACTTAATTTTGCTTCAATATTAATTAGTTTAACACATCGTCATACATAGAATTCCAACGAGTAGGACAAGGAACTTTCCATTTGACACCGCAAACATTTTCTAACTGATCCGACGCCTTAGTTGACCTACTCACTAAATTCCATAAAGAATAAGCTTTCCCAAAAACAGTATCGTACATTTTTTATACCTTATGTTTTCAAATGCTTTAGATGCATCTATCGTAATTACAAGGCTGAGTGTATGTGAACAACACTTAAAATGTTCGGGCAAAAGCACGTAAGTACTGTCAGTATCAAAAGCAGGTAATGATTCAACATCTACATCATTTTGATTTTGCAACTCTGTTAATTCGCTATCGCTGCTCTTATTACATACAGAAGCAGTAAATATGTTAAAAGCTTTATTAAAGTTGCTTGCGTTATCTGTTACCGTTCCTGAAATTTTACCGAGATTTAATTTGTATTCGTTATGAATTTCACTTATTAATTCCGCAATTCTGTCAAATGTGTGTCAAATTTTAATCGCCTACAGCTTAATGCAAAAGATTTACGTTGGAAGCTATTACTATCGATAAAGTGTGCAGCCATACCAAGATAACTTTTGTTATTGGTGCTCCAAACATCTGCAGTTGTACAGACGTATTTGGTTTTATTTAATTCTTCTATTACAGCACCAGTAACTGCTGATTTCTCTTCTTCTAATTTACTCTTGAGCGTTTTTCGGTCACAAGGTTTTTGCCAGAAAGTCCTTCTACTAACCTAATAAATGCGGGTTTTCGACTGTACAAATAGGCCTCATCTCTTCAATTATGTAATCTAAGACGAGTTTGTTAACCGAGTTTTTGTGGTAGAACTGGTAGATCGTTGAAAATGTTAGTCTTGTTGAAATTCTTCATTGATAAAATTTCGGTTTTACTTTTTTGTTGTCCTTTCTGCATCGAATTTGCTAAATGTTACTGGATGCTTTCTCTAGAAAAAAGGAGAAAGTGTATGTTAATTTATAAAATTCAGATTGAAGTCACTTCAAGTTTCAGTCAAAATTTAGATAATACCAATTTTGAAAGCGACTGAATCCCATCTTTTATGAATACAGGTATCATAAACATTTAAAAAGTTTTTGATGCATTAGGGACTTTAAGAAATAAATCTCAACCTTTTGTAAACGTTCTTTTACACGAGAAACTAAGTATTTTGCAACAAAAATACTTTACGTAATTCATATAGAATTGAATAAGAAAAATTAAGTCTACAAATCACGTTTTGATATATCAGATGATGTATTTCGTAAGAATCCAATAAATGATACTAAAATTCTGCCAAAAACTATATTAATACATACCTTCATATGCCGAATAAAACTTCCTGTTGAAGTCACATGACCTTGTATTTGTGCGGGACAATTTAGACACTGGGTCACTATCTTGTGGTCACATTTTGATAAAATTTTATAAAATTTACCGCTTAAGATTGGCGGAACTTCCATTAATTCAGCTTTGTCACTCATTGTTGATCTAACTAACAATTAACAAATGTGCTTTACTTAAAGTCGTATTCTTAAGAACTGAAGACAAGATTGTTGTTTTTCTATACCTCCTTTTGTTCGATTAACACTGGAAACCATAGTTGGCTATGACATTTTTTTTATTCTTTTCAAAAATATATAACACTTCTATGCTATTTTAATAATTAATTAATTTTTAAGTTTTTCTTATTTACGTTTTATATTGAGAATACACGGTAGACATAGGAGGCTGAGATTTATTTAAGTAAAAACAAATGATACCTATATGTCAAATAATAAATTAAAAATTAGAAGTGTGCAACAGAGTGATCTTGGAATTTAGTTATTAACATGCCTAATTATACAAATTCAGAAAAATTTGCATGTTAAAGTGATAAGAATGTGTCATCGGAATTATATTTACAAAATTTTCCAGCCAAACAAAAATACTTTGGAACAGTATAGTTAATAGAAATTAAAGTTTTTGCTACCTGCTGTTAGCATTTCATAATTTCTGATGATGTTATATTGTTTTTCATTTCATTTCAATTTGCATTTGAGGTGTTTTGATAATTTTATATTCAGTCTTTAGATTTTATAGTTTGTTACCATTGCACAAAAACAACATTACAATTAAACTTATTTGAATTACAAAATGTCTCTAAAATATTTTACTGGAAGTGAAATTACTTTTTTGAGTAGAATATCTTCATTCAATTTCATATCTGGTTTTCTAAGCCAACTGTTATCCTTAATAAATATACCAATTAAGAAAATTTTAAAAAATCAATTAATTATTAAAATAGCATAGAGGTGTTATATATTTTTAAAAAGCACACAAAAAGTGTAATTTAAAAATGTCATAAGTCATAACCAACTATGGTTTCCATATAAAAAAATACAACTTTATGTCATATCTTTTTAAATTAAGGAGGTATCAAAAATGTGAATGCACTAACGGATTCTACTTAAAAAAGTGCCTTAAGAATGTTTTGACAGTTTGTCGATACATTTAGAAATAAAAATGTTATTCAAGTTTTTCAAAATCGCCATTTTTCAATTTTGGCTAATTGCGCAATAACGGTCAGAGATATCTTGATTATGACTATTGGATCTTAATTAACACCAAAATCGTGCACAAGGACTCCATATTACTTTTTGTCTATCTGTAATAGAAAGGGTACTTCCCATAAGAAAACATTGAAAATGAACCACCGTGAACAATGGAGGAAAGGCCCAGAATGGCTAGGTAAGGATCCTTCATACTGGTTCACAGGTATAGTGGAAGTGGTGTCTATGATAGAATTAAAACCAACTATTTTATTACAAACAGCAATAAAGATAAACGAGTTGCTAGTGAGATATTCGTCTATTCAAAAGCTCACTGAATCATGGCTTATGTATTAAGATACAAAAATAATTTATCCTAAAGGAAGCCCAAACTCGTGGAACAGCTAACCATCATCGAGTTGAATAACGATTTGAAAGAAATCATAAAATTAACTCAACAAGAGTGTTTTTCAAACGACATTCGAACTTTGTCTGAGCTTAACGTGGTAGATAAAAGTAGTACTTTAAAATCATTGAATCCGTTTATCGATAATAATGGAATACTTCGAAATACCCATAGTTTTACTAAAACAGCACATAATGAATTTCATAATTGAGGAGCAACATAAATTAAGTTTACACTGGGGTATTAGCGACATTAAATATGGTACGGGAAAAATATTGGCCTATTAACGGGAAAAGCGTGGCTAAATCAGTACTTAAAAAACGCGTAAAATGTTTTAGGGCAAACCGTGTACTAAAGGCTCCATACTTCATGGGAATCAAGTAATTCAAAGTTGACCATTTTTAAATGCAGGCCTAGATTATTGTTGTCCCGTTGTGCGTGTATCTTTGTCAGTTTTGCCACTAAGGCAATTCATATAGAAATTATTAATGATCTAGCTTTGGAAGCCTATGTTGGTGGTTTACGTAGGTTTTTTTCAAGAAGAGGATATTCTGAACATTTGTATTCAGATAATGCGACACACTTTGTTGGTGCAAAAAACGAATTCGACAAGTTAATTAAATCAATAACGCACAATGATAAGGTAACGGAATTTCTAACTAACAAAAACGTAAGGTTGCACTTTATACCACCCAGATCGCCTCATTTTGGTGACCTGTGGGAGGCTGCAGTAAAATCATTTAAACGTAATTTTACCCGAGGCGATAAATTGTTTACATACAAAGAATTTGAAACTTACGCAATTGAAATCAACTCCATTTTAAATTCGAGACCCATTACTCCTTTATCCGATGATCCAACCGATCTTCAAGCTCTTACCCACGCACACTTCCTGATAGGGGATACGTTTACTAGTTTGCCATATCCTAATTTATTAGATGTGCGACGCAATCGTTTGTCAAGTTGGCAACACATTCAATACATTAAGTAGCATTTTGGAAAAAATGGCGAAACGAGTACCTCCTCCAATTAACGACGCGGACTAAATGGCAATCACGAGACGTGAGTGATATCAAAATTGGTTCCATGGTTCTATTTAAAAAAGACCCAAGCTCCAGCGCTGCATTGGCCTCTTGGACGAATTGTGGACTTATTTCCTGGACAAGAACAAAAGTTCGCGTAGTGACCGTGAAAACAGTGAAGGGTGTGTACAAAAGAAGTGTAACAAAGGTGATACCTTTACCCATAGATTTAGATTAAACAATACTAATGCGTATAAGAAAAGAACAATTTGCGCATTATATGAACTTTAGAAATAGGTTAATACTTTCGGTTTGTTTATTTACATACAGTGTGTCCAAAATTGGTCTGTGCAGTATTGCTATCTTGGAAACTATTAGAGATAGAAAGACGGTTAAATGGCTATCTCAAATGTTTTTCAAAATATTCGAAAAAAACTGAAAATCGACAGTTTTTATTTTTAGCTATATCTCTTTTATTTGAACAGATATAAAAAAATAAATTACACTTTGCCATCGCCACTTTTTATCCTCTATTGATTGGTGACAGAAAAAAAATTAATCCGACGTTTCGTCGATTAGAGACCATCATCAACTTTATTTTTTCATATGGGGCGAAAATTAGCTAATGGTATAAAATGATTCCTTTTTTTTTTATTCTAAATCCAACGATGTATAACACTTAATGATAATTCGACTACCAAAGCAATTTATTCTGCAAATGTACATTTATTTCAACTCATAATATTTCATAATCAAAGACGTATCTCTGAACATAGCTATCTATTCAGATAGCATTACGATATCAAAATTCAAACCTTGTCTTAAACAATGAACAGATAAATAACTCTTATTAGTTTCAATTTAAGTAAACTAACAATACATTTACTTCAAGTGAAAATATTTAAAAAATGTCCAAATCCTATTGAAACACTTACAAATTAACTACAGCTAAATAATGAATTCGATTTTAAATTTCTGGTAGAGTTTGATGAGTTTAAAGAGTTATTAAAATTTAAAATAATTTTAATTACATATTTATCTTTGAACTTATTTCATAACAAAACTTATAATACATTAAAACATATTGATAACAACTTATGTTATCTGTCAAATATAACTACATAGTTTCTCATATAATGAATTCGTTTGAAAATGGCGTTAAATTATTCTAAGAAGATATGATAGTATTGAGTGAGCATTTTAAGACTAAAATTATCTAATAATTTGTCCATTTAACATATTTCGATCTCTTGATAGGTTCCAACTGTTCAATACTGACAAAACTTATAATACATTATAAACATATTATTGTATAACAATTATGTGTATCTGTCAAAATACTACAATAGTTTCTACATTATTTTAATGAACATTGTTTGAAAGATGGCGTTAACATTATTCTAACTGAAAAAATTGTTGATAATTTAGTGGGCAATTTTAGTGGACTCAAAATTACTCTAAAACTTTGTCCATTTAACTTTTCATCAATCTTAATAGTTCCAACCTAGTCAATACTGCACAGTACCAATTTTGGACACCATGTATATTGTTTGTCGAATGCGTACATTCAAGGCGGGCCGTATGTTCAGCCCAATCAAATTTTAAGTTGACCATTACATGATCTGTTGGTAATCATGAAACGTTTGTGAACCGAATGTGCTTAATCCTTGGTTCGCAGAAGTAAGTATGTCCTTCATGGGAAAGGGATTTTGTATGTAAAATATGGGTAGAAACGCGGCAATTCTGTGACAGGCTTTGTACAATACAGATAATAATAATGTTTATTCATCTTCATTGTCTACAATAGTAGATGAGATACGTCAAATATCAAACAAAACAAGACAAGACAAAAATAAACTGCAAATTACATTAACAAAATACAAGAATTTTTGCTCAAAATAGTATGGATACAGCAATGCGGAGGCTGAATTATGTAACCGTTTGACTATTAAATTCGTTCAAGGTGTAGAACGTCTTTTCGGAAAGAAATTTTTTTAATTCCCTTTTGAAAGCTAAAGCCATTTCTACTATTTTTTGATATTTTGTGGCAGCTTGTTATATAGTTGCATTCCACTAAAATCAGGGCTTTTTTTATAATATGTGTGTGAATGCTTACGAATACAAAAATCAACCCTCTTACGTGTATTGTAAGGGTAGGGTGCTTGTCTGAATTTTGTTGTAGCTTGTTTTGGTTATTATATGTGTAAATACATATTTTGTAGATGTATATTGAGGTTAAAGTTAGAATATTATTTTTTCGGAATTCATCGCGACATGACCCATTATATGGCAAGTTATATATTATTCGAATCGCCCTCTTTTGGAGAGTGAATAAACTATTAGCATTTGTTGACGTGCCCCACAATATAACGTTATAACTTAAATGAGAATAAAGTGTGCCATAATATGCGGTTAACAGACAGTTTCTGCTTAATAATTTTTTAAGTGATAACAAGGTGGGTCATGGCCACAGTTTTTTGGGGTGTCATTTACATCGACTACCTTGAAAAGAGTAAAACGGTCACAGGCGAATATTATTCAAAGTTTTTGGACAGATTCGATATTGATTTGAAGCAGAAAAGATCACATTTGGCGAAGAAAAAGTGCTGTTCCATTAAGACAATGCACGCGTGCATAAGAGGGGTCGTTTTTATATTCCCGGACTAGGAAATTTACAATGTTAATGTAATTTTTCATTTTATTGATTCTAAATCACATATGCCATGGTAACGTGTTTGACAATTTACAGAACAATTGCAGCATTATTAGTTCTAATATATGTCAGTTTGTGTTGTAACGTCTCAAAATGGACGAACTTGAATATCGAGTTGCTTACTCGAATGTTGATTATTTGTGAAGTCAAAATTTTATGGCCGAGACTTTGTGAGCAACGAACCAGATCTTAATTTGACATCGAGGTTATGGTATCTGGAGTGCAAGACTTAAAGGCGACAATTAGCATCTTTGATGCTAGAGTTCAGAAACCACAGTTTTCAGAATTTTACAGATTTGGCATGATTAGAGGTTCCAGTCCGAAGTTTACGAATGTACCCTTTCAAATGCTTATCGAAATATAAGTGTGCAACTGAATTTTTGGCGATTGCTAACGAACCAGATTTAATGATCAATCGACTTATCACCGGATGAACTTGTCCATCATTTGGATGCTGAGTCGAAACAAGAGTCGATGCAGTGGCATATTAGTTCAGTCCTCCCAAGAGATGTTATTAAAGTCATTGCAGGAAAACTAATGGCAACTGTTTTTGGGATTGCTAGAATTTTAATGATTGATTATCTGAAGAGTACAATCGTATGAATGCATCGCTCAGAGATGTTATTAAAGTGAAGGCTACCAGTGCTTCATGATAATGTACTAAGTCAAGACTTTCAAAAGCTGCCGTTGCTAAATGTGGCTTTGTAGAAATTGATCATCCACCTTATAGTCCAGATTTAGTCCCCAGTGATTATTTTTGTTTCCAGATCTCAAAAGAACACTAAGGGAAGGAAGTTTAGGGACGATGATGAACTTATAGCGGCTGTTGAAAGCCATTTTGCGAACAAACCAAAAGAATATTTTTGTAATGGGTTAAAGATGTTATTGAAACGATGTAATACTTGTATTGAAAAGCAAGGGGGCGATATTGAAAAATAAATTTCTGTTGTTCTAATCTACTCTTATCATGCCTAGTCAGAGAATAAAAAAACGACCCCTTATGTGTATCAAATACAAGGGCAGTTGCGAATGACTCGGAGGTCGTTGTGCTATTTTGTTATATACACTTCTAAAGACATTGTATGTGTAGAAGTACCACAAGATAGTAGGTTTTGGGAAAAGATGTGCTCAAAATTAGAAAAATTTAGCAAACCAAAAGAATATTTTTATAATGTTTAAAGATGTTATTGAAACGATGTAATACTTGTATTGAAAAGCAAGGGGCCTATATTGAAAAATAAATTTCTGTTCTAATCTACTCTTATCATGCCTTGTCCAAGAATATAAAAACGACCCCTCGTATGTGTGTAGTTACCATGACAAAAATCCATAAATTGGGCTACAAACTGCTACCCCAATCAGATTTAGTCTCCTGCGACTATTTCCTATTTTCAAACGTGTAGAAATGGCAGGGCGGTAAGAGATTTGGGTCAGATGAAGAGGTCATCACTGAAACAAGCGCCTGTTTTGAGGGCCTCGAGAAACCTATTATTTGGAAGGAATAAAAAAATTGTAAAAACGCTGCATTAAAGGTTGTATCTCAGAACATAATAGGTAATCTAAATAAGCACTAAACATCTGTATTTATATGTATATTAAGGTAAATTGCACAACGGTCTAGATTGAGATATCATCAGATTATAAAACTAACTGAAATTGAGAACTCGTTCATCAGGCCTGTGACAAACTTAGAGAATTTTCACTAAGATATAAATCACTGTAGATAAGCACTATCTGTGTTTAATTAGCACATTCAAATCAATCTAGGTTTAATAAATAAATAAAAAATTGATGAAAGGTTGTATCTCATGTCAACATAATTACAGTTGTGATAGGTCTAAATAAGCACTAAACATCTGTATTTATATTTTTAGGAAGCAGGACTCAACTGTCTGATTAATATCATCAGTATCAAAATAACTAAACTATACTGATCTTGTAGGATTTACAATCTTAAATGCACTAAATTAAACACTGTAGATAAGTACTATCTATGTTTACTTAGAATTCAAATATTTAATCTATTCTTAACATGAACTAGAATAAGAAACGTGTATTTCCATGTCAACAAGATTACAGTTGTGATAGGTTATGAACTCAAATGTTTCAAAGGTAATGTTCCATTTGTAATTAACGTATCAAATAACACGAAACGTGATTATGGATGTCACTATAACTTTCACTAAATGTCTTGTACAAAATAAATATTTTAGATCTCGTCTAAAACGAACTGTAGCTATAGAGAATTCATTCCAATTCCAATAATGCACCGATAATGTAAAGGTAATTTCCCTTGATAATTAACGTACAAGATATAATGAAACAGAACGTATCGTAACGCACTATAAGTTTCATCTGTCTTCAACATAACGACGAACGCAGAATATGTATAACAGCATATGTGATTGATGCAAAACAAAGGTATCTCCATTTATGTTCATAAAGATGACATTGCATTAACCGCCATTTTAACAAAGTTAAGCTCGTGACGTCATACCCACGCCACTCAATATACGTAAATTTACCAAAATAAAAGCTTTTTCTTGAAGATAAACTGTATTCTTATTCCTACCTTCTGTTCCTATTAAATATAATATCTGAAAATGTAATTAAACGTCTTTATATACCTTATAAAGGGAAGCAAAACTTAAAAAAGATAACGTCTTAAATGCATAACATGATGAACGGAAATGCACCAGCATGTTCAGCATGCTCACTCATGCTGCGCATAGAACTAAAATTGAATGTCTGAAATATACACAGGGACGTTCGTAATTATGTAGACTGAAGAGAAAATATTGCGATATAAAAATTTAATTATTGAACGAAAAAAGAAATGCTTAAAAATACTAAGGTAATGTAAATATACTTATCGATAATAATGCAAATTTCGAAATTTAAATTAAGGTAACGACAGACAAGAATTGGCACGTTACAATGTATAGAGCTAAAAGGAGACTATGTTGAGAAATAAAGTGCATATTTCCCTGAAAAAATATCTTTTATTCAAAAAGTCACTGACTTATCAAAATTAAATTAAATTTGATGTACAAACTATTTATCGTTATCAAGAAAATCAATGGAAACTTAACTTCGTAATTAATTGACTAATGGAGACGCAACTTGATACATACCTTAGTAACTGTCACACTATACTGATAATGAACCGAAAACTTTTTAACTTCTAAAATATACGTTTTTTTTTCATTTAAATGTGTCAATGTTAGCCATAAATAATTTATTGTAGGTATAGTCAATATTTTATAAAATTGTATGCTTGAGTGAAAGCCGATCACTTCTATGAGATAGGGATTTACACTACGAAAGAGATTATGCACAAATCTTGATCAAAGACAAAATTACATGTCAATATATTTTATTCCATGTTCATTTGATCCCAAATTCATCTAATACGATAAGCACAATCTTACAAAATATGAACTGCATTAACAATAATGTGTAATTGTGAAATTTATATTAATCGATATTTATGCAGATTGTGTTTTTATAGATCGAGGTTCAAGCGTTACTCGTTCATCTAGTCGAAGTCTTAACAAGAATGCTACACAATCTGCCGAAAAATCTAGCAGTTCGAAGTTGAATAGCACTAACGCAGCTACTGTTGGCCGTCAAACGAACAACTCTCTTGCATCAGCAACAGGACAAATTGTTATACAATCTGTATTAAATCCGAATCGCAAGAAACTTAAAACATCTCTAGTGTAAGTACTTTTTTTATTAAGAAGTGAACGAATTTTTTTGTTTTGTTTGTAAATATTATCATTGCTGTACATTATGCTACGCTTTCTTTTTATAGATAGATGTTTTTTGTTCCTAAAATTTTGCATGGGTAGAGGCATGATAAAATGAAACAAGGTATGCCAGGTTAGCATACAAACATTGGAACACCAACGAATAATGTTATTATCAGAATTTTATTTAAGAATAGAGTATGTAGATGTATGCCATGAGTGCTTTAATTTATTTTTTCTACTTTGCGTTTAGAATAAGTTCATTAAAGCACCCAAATGACGTAATTTGAGTGCTGCAATAACAAGGTTGCGTGCGAGAATGTAATAGTAAAATTTATTGCATTGATGTTGATAGCAATGCGCTGTCATAGTTCAGTCAAATACTTAACCTCTTAAAAACAAAAACAAATAATAATGAACAAGAAGTGTAATTTAAATTATTACCTTGAAAAGTACAATTATTATATACGTTAACAGTTACAGGTGATGCATTAACAATTTTTCCAATGTATTTTGCGCAATTTGCCTAATTTGTAGAGGCGTTAGTGGTAAATTTTCTTTAGCATTCATTTTTAAACACTAAACATTCAACGACAAATGTAAAGAAAATTGACGTTTCAAATTGAATTCGTTCCATAGCCACCTAAGATAATGGCGTCATACCAACCACCACAAAATTCCCTAAATTTAAAATTTTAATTTATTTATTTATAAAATGTTATAAAATGGCAAAGTAGAAAAAATAGTACAAAACGCTCGTTGCAGAAGGCCCTTTATGCACTAATTTGTTCCTCAACTCGCCGTTACGCGGCTCGTTTCGAAGTTTCAAATTTGTGCTTGAATAGATGCCTTCTCCAACTCGTATTTTAATGTAATGTAATGTATTATCAGTGATATTTTCATATATCTAGTTTCATTTTATCATGAGTAGAGTATTCTTGCATTTTTAAATCTTGTGCATTATAAATGAAAGTTGTTAATCATATAAAATGTTGATTATGTTGAGCATGATTAGTATTATTTCAACGGGTAAGAAAAAATGTGTTAGGAAAGTACAGGCTGTTATATGTGATAGGTTACAATTATGCAGGTATTTTATGATAAATTAAGTAATAAAAGTGCCTTATGTTGTAGTAGCTAAATACAAAGAATTCATTTCAACATACGAATTAAGCTTTCAGATGATAAATTTTCTTTTAAAATGTTTGTAGTTTACATACATCGAAAATGATGAATAAATTTCACAAATGACAATAAGTTAGTTTCTCGACAAATGATGTAGGTTAGAAAATTGATCTTGAAATATCGAATAACTAATAGTTGCATAATCTACGTAGGTTGTAGTTGTAGGCAAACAAGAAAATTTAAATCAAGTAAAATTTTTTCTTTGTGTTTGTTGCTACGAAAAGACTGTTTATGTCAGTATTATTTTTTGCCTTCTGCTTGTTATTATTAAAGTATCTAAAAAAATAAAACATGATTTAAAAGTTTAGGCTTGTTTTATTATTAAAATGTCCCTTTATCCTCTTTTGTGTGTTAAATTTGCTTCTGCCTTGAAAATGGACTTAATCCAGTAACAATTTGAAATTAAAACTAATTACGAGAAACTGATATGGTGATAGTGATAGGTTTTAATGTTGTGTAAGTGCTAATAAGGATTTTTTTTTCTTGATTTGATATTTTCCATTCCAGGTTTCGTCAAACTGAAGAAGATCTTCAAACAGGTATGCATAAAATTCTAGATTATGTTAAAAATCACGAGGATGCATGGCCATTTGTCGATGCTGTTGAGGAAGAATATGCACCTAATTATTACTCCGTTATACGTAAACCGATGGATCTTCAAAGAATGGAAGAACGACTAGATGCAGGTTATTACAAAACATTCTCACGTTTTCGTGGAGATTTTCAACTTATTGTCGATAATTGTCGCTTATACAATGGAGTTGATAATGGTAATACACTTTAAACATTATTCATTTTATAATAATTACTTTTTTCAGAATACACTGAAATGGTCGCTAATTTACTAACAGTCTTCGAAAAGGCAACAGAAAGATATTTAGATCAGGTAACTTCTTCAGATGAGGAAATAGCAGTCGAATACTCTGAAACAGATTTTGATGAAAAAGTTAATAATAAAAGGAAACCTAACACAGATACAGCATCTCAACGTAAACCAACATTAGCTGCACAAACTGACAAGAAAAGAGAACCATCAGTTTCAGATGATTCGATAAGTAAGCATAGTAATTCTGTTGAACCAGAAGTTAAAAACAAAAAGAAAAATTCTAAAATGAAAGAAGAGACTAAGACCAAAAAAAATACAAAACCAGGTAGGAAAAAGAAAAATACAAAACCTGGGAGAAAATCTTCAAGACTAGCATCAAGTCCTATTAGAAATCGAAGTAGAAGTAGAAGTTTTAGTAGTTTTACACAGGATGATTGGAGTGATAGTCCACCACCTTCTTTTCCTCCTTCAAGCCCCGAAAGTAATTACAATCCATCCAAAAGGAAAACAACTAAAAATTCTTATTTAAGCGACGAGGAATCACACGTAAAATCGAAAGGTAACATATACATGTTTCATATGTATTAACCCATTAGCTACGGATTGTCTGTCTAAATGCAAAACAAAAAATCTAAATAGTTGTACCAATGCTGATATACCTATGTATGATCTATGTATCCGGATTTATATACATATCAAAAGCAGTTTCAGAGGGGGTAAAGGGGATAATTACCCCCAAACCAAGGTGTTATTAAATATCCTTTTTAGTGCAATTTTTAACCAATTTCACTTAGATATTATGTAAAGAATCTGTTGTGTCACCACAGAACTGTACCAGTATCTTGCACAACTAAATTTGATAAAATCTATTGTATGGATCAAAGTTTTCGTTGGGTAAATTATTACAACAAAAAAAAATTTATGGGTTTATTTTTGAGATATTGTGAGTCAATAAAATATTTAGTTACATAATTTGAAATTTTTACACGTGTTATCTCGATTGTGACCCTTGACAAGTTCGACCACTGGGAATGGTCCACATCGTCTTGTAGGGTACCAAAATAAATACATACAGGGTGAGTCAAGCTCAACGGGACGGTATCTCTTGGGCAAACGGTAAGAGATAATAAAAAGTCCTGTTACAGGTATATGTAGATTAGCAACGGCTACAATTTAAAATTAATCTCACATATACAGGGTGTTTCAAATTCGAGTAACATCAAAGTTATGTTTTTAGAAATGGAACGCCCAGTATTTTATTAAATTTTCAATTACTTTTTAAAAATAATGTTAGTTTATTAAAGGTACCTTATAGCTAAGTTTGATAGTTCTCGATTTATTTGACATTTTATGAAAATACAGTCTTCTCGAAAATAATTAGTTGCAGCTTATCAAGTCAATTTCAAGTTGTAATTTTTTGCTTATTTATTCTATACTTTTCAGGTTTTCTATCGGTATAATTACAATAATAAATTGTTATACAGGGTGTTCTTGACAATTGGTTTAATTTTCATCTTTTTGTCCAATTTCTTTGTTATTTTAAATGGAATACCCTGTATTTTATTACATTTTTCAATTTACCATACAGAAATACAGGTTTGTTGAGGGTTTAGTATGCCTATTTTTAATACTTTCCGAGTAATTTACATTAGATTACTACAATTAGTGCATTTTATGATTTTAATACAGAATTCATAATAAATGTTCAATATGATGACCAGTTTCACGAATGCACATCCTTTTTCAAATGATCTTCTCACATTCCTTAGCATGTCAGGAGTTAACGTGGCAAATGCATTTTGAATACATATTTTCATGTCTTCGATGGTTGTAGGAGAGGTATTAAAAAGATATGTTTAACGTGTCCCACAACAAAAATCCATCGGTGTTAGATCAGGTGATCTTACAATGATAAGGACCGCCTCTGCCGGTCCATTTTCCTGGGAAATGTTCATTTAAATATTGTCTTACATTACGCGAAAAATGTACTGCAGCGCCGTCTAGTTGCAACCACATTTCTCTTCTGACATTTAATGGAATGTCTTGTAAAAGAATCCAAAAATCACTTCTTAAGGGTCCTATGCAGTGAAACTAAAATTGTGATTTTTAATATGCAACACACAATACCTAAAGTATTTAAAATTACTGACATGTTTCTGCCACAGGAGGGTCTTGTAAACCACTCAAACCTTTATAATCCAATTACCAAAAATCAGTAGGTAAATAAAGAGAGTGAAAATGTTTAAATGCATTTTAGAAGAACATGTGTAATTTTACTATGCATTACTGGTACAAAATTAATGTGCAGTACTTTACAGTTATATAATTTTTAATCGTATTTCTACCTACATAGTGATTTTATTGATTTAAGCTTCGTTTTGGTTCTTCTTTTCTGCCTCCTGCTCGATAGTGAGCCTAATTAGTGGAGTTTTAATGCATTATTTAAATATTGGAAAAACCTAAGTTGACTAGAGTACAGTGTTAGAGGTTAAACACATGCTCCTAAGAAAATATTAGTTTTCCAAGAAATACTATAATTACAAATAAAAAGAGTTAAGTGGCTTGTAAACAAGGTGTAACCTGTGTAATCTGAAAGTTGAAAGTGCGAAATAAAACCAATCAAGGGAGAAATTAGCAAAAATTTAAAATTTCATTAATTTTTGAGAAAGTAATAGTAATATAAAAGTCAAGGTTCGGGCGATAAGATTAAAAATAAATCAAATGACAATAAATTGAATTTAAATTGAATTTAAACTGAATAAAAATATTTACAATAATATAACTTATCTATATTGCTAAACAGGACCGGCATTAGAAATTAAATACGAAATTAAATATTAAAGGTGTTCAAAACGAACCCCGTTTTTAAAGGTCGTTTCCTGGTAATAACGAGCATTTAAATAAAAAGTGATAAATAAAGAGTGTAAAATAAATGCCATAGTGAATAATTAATAAAACAGGGTCCACTCGGATAATTCATTATTCACAAAAAATAATAATAATATTTTATTAAAATAAAACAGCAGTGAATATCGTAATAATTAATTCCGCATCACATCTTGTAACATGGCGGAAGGCAAAGAGATAACATTACAAGATATTATGAACCAGTTGATAGCAATGGAAAAAATAGATGGAACAAATACAATTGCCAAACAACAAGCAGAAAAATAAAAAATTGGAGGAAATAGCAAAACATCAAGAATCAAGAATAGAAATACTTGAAAATGAAGTAAGAAGAAGAAATATAATCATTTTTGGTTCGTGGAACAGGACAAAGAAGACATAAAAACAATGAAAAGAAATTTCTGGAAGAAATAGTTAAAAAATAGGAGTTGTAGTAGAGGAATATGAGATAGACTCCATGCACAGAGTAGGGTTACGGAAAGGAAATGGAAATAGACCACTGAAAGTAGAGTTGACAACAAAATTGAAAAAATGGAAATATTGAAGAACCTTGCTGGATTAAAGGAACAAAATTGGGGTAAGTGAGGATCTGAATAAAAGAACCAGGAAATCGGAGAAGACTGATTCCATACATGATGGAAGCCAGGAAAGAGGAAACAGAGCGATGATAATAAGGGACAAGTTAATAATAAATGGGGAGGAATGGAAGGAAGAAGAAATTATGGGTAATGAAGAAGAAATAATAAGCATTAGAGAGAATACAGAGGAAAACAAAGAGGAAAGAAAGATCTACAGATGATGGAGGCGAAAAATCTCCCAGTGGAGGTACTATAAAAAATAAAAACTGGATGCAGACTTTACTAGCACCCCAAGGCAAAGGAAGAAAGGAGAATACAGAGAACAGTCCTCTACTGGCGGAGGAAGACTCAAATGTAACTCTACGGAATATTACTAAGACATCACGACTACAATATAGTTCAAAAAACTAATAAATGAGACTAGCCGGACGGAAACAACGATGACGACATGCAATGAACAAGGACAAGAAATGATAACGACTCGAGCAAAAGAAAATGGAAATGAAAGGGAAATCGCAAATAAACAAAAACAAAAACTAAACAGTACCAAAAGAATAGAAAACAATGAGTTTGATAGTAGGAAAAGGCTTTTTGTGGGTGCATGGAATGTGAGGACCATGTACGAAAGTAGTAAAATAAACCAAATAGCGGTAGAAATGGAAAGATATAATATAAAAATACTGGGTATTAGTGAAACAAAATGGAAATCTGAGGATCTATAAATATGGAAAACGGTAATGTTCTGCTATTCTCAGGCTCAGAACTAGAAACATGTAAAAGAGAAAGAGGAGTGGCAATCATGATAAAACAATAAAAATTGCTTATTGGAATGGGAGACAATCTCAGATAGATTGAGATTCCAAGCAAAATTTAGAAACATCCTGGTTATACAGGTATATGCACCAACAAATAAAACAAATAACCAAGAAGATGACGAAAGCGAACAATTCTACGAACAAATACAAGCAACAGTTCATAGATTACAAACAAAATATAAACGTGACATTAAATTGTTAATCGGAGATTGGAATGCAAAAGTGGGACAAGATAATAGAGGAAATGAACAGATAATGGGAAAAAATGGAATAGGAGAAAAAACGAAAACGGGGAAAGGCTAATAGAGTTCTGTACAGTTAATGACTTGGTAATAGGCAGCACTATGTTTAAACATAAGAATATCCATAAAACAACATGGACCTCACCTAATGGAAAAATAAATAATTTAATAGATCACATACTTATTGAAAGAAAATGGAAGAACTCGCTACAAGATGTTAGAGCATTAAGGAGCTGATGTGGGTTCGGACCACGAACTAATAAGAGCCAAGTTAAAAATAAAATTAAAAGCACAAAAATTCGTAGGTGAGAAGGAGGATATATAATGCAGAACTACTAAGTAATAATAGGAATGTATAGAAAACTCTCAAAACCAAATACAACAGAATATTGGATACATTGCAAATTTCGAATATCTACAGATTAAACAAATATGGCAAGCACACTGGCAAGAATTAGAAAAACAGCAAGTGAAATAGTGGGATATAAAGAGACGAAAAATAAAAGATGGATATCCAGAGACACGGCTAAAAAAATAGAAGAAAGGAGAGAAATTAAGGCAAAAATGATCCGAAACAAACACGAAATTGAAAAAGTAAAACTCAAAGAAGAATGTTGGAATAAGAACAAAGAAATTAAGAGAGCAGCTAGAAGAGACAAAAGACAATATATAGGTAATTTAGCACAACAAGCAGAAGAAGCAGCCAGTAAATATGATATGAGAAAATTATATGAAATTACTAAAATGTTAATAGGAAGGAAGCATATACAAACAAACAAAATGAGAGGAAAACAAGAAGAAATCTACAGAACAAAAACAGAAATAGTAAAGAGATGCATAGAGTACTTTAGTGATATGTACGTTAATAGAGAGAGAGATCAAGTAAATGACAAAGAAGAACCGAATATGGAACAATTAGTCATCAATAAAGAAGAGTTTACAAAGAAGAAATTAAGAAGGCTATAACAAAACTAAAAAGTGGAAAATCACCAGGAATTGATAACATACCGTCAGAACTAATAAAGTAAATATGCAAGTTTCAGTGGATGTACTATATATACTACTTAAAAGATGTGGGAAGAACAAATCCCAGAAGATTGGGCTACGTAATAATCAAAGTACCAAAAAGATCTGTCAAGATGCGAGAACTGGAGACCAATAACGCTACTAAGCACCGCCAGTAAGGTTATGACGGGACTAATCATAGAAAGAATTAAAAATGCTGTAGACGAAAGACTTAGAGACAGCCAAGCTGGCTTTAGATCTGGAAGATCATGTATTGACCAAATTAATACATTAAGAACAATTCTAGAAGAAACAAATGAAATGGAACAAAACATACAAATAAATTGCATAGATTTTGAAAAGCATTTGATTTAATTAATAGAACTAAAATGTGGGAAATTCTAGAAATACGGAATACCAAATGAATTTATTAGAATAATAAAGTTGGTGTACAAAGGATATAGGGCTAAGATAGAACATGAAGAAATCCTCACAGAACCAATTACAATTGAAAGCGGAGTAAGACAAGGATGTATTTTGTCACCACTTCTATTCTTAATAGTCATGGATTGGATAATGAAAAACAGAAGATAGTAGAATGGGTATAAACTGGGAAAGATTTAATAAATTAGAAGATTTAGAGTTCGCATATGAAATATGTCTATTAACCACAACATATACAGATAAAAACGGAAAGATTACAAAAAGCAGCTGAACAAGTAGGACTAAAATAAATGGAAGAAAAACAAAACTTCTAACGAAGCGAGACGAAAGTATCTTGAAAGTTTACATAGAAGGAAATGAAATAGAAGAAGTAGAAGAGTTATGTTATCTCGGCAGTATAATCAGTAGAAAAGGAGGCAGTGAAAAGACATTTTCCATAGAATAAAAAGGCACGGAATGCATTTAATATGCTAATAAAGATTTGGCAAGCAAATGAAATAACGTTAAAAACAAAACATAAATTATTTAACTCAAACGTTAAAAGTGTTTTACTGTACGGTTCGGAAACGTGGACGTGGACAAAAACATCAATAAACAAAGTGCAGTGTTTTATAAATAAGTGTCTGAGAAGAATATGCAAAATTTTTGGCCAGAAAAATATCCAACAATGACCTGTGGAAAATGACAGGAGAAGAAGAAATCGAAAAATTATACACCAAAGAAAATGGAGATGGATTGGACATACCCTAAGAAAAACACATAATAATATAACACGACAAGCTTTGGATTACACCATACCGGGAGGAGGAAAGTGGGAAGACCTAAAGAAACTTGAAAAGAATGATCAATAGAGAGTTAAAAAGGGAAGCTGACTTGAGAGAAGCAAAACAAATAGCGACGGACAAAGACAGATGGAAACAACTGGTACAGAAAATGGTAAATGCAACCCAAGATGCATAGGACTGGCGACCCTATCATCATCGTTAACGCCAAAGAGACGTCAACTGACGCCCTATGCTCCACTAGGGAGTTAAAATAAGGAAGAAGAAGATTTAAATATTGAGGAATGTTAACAAATTGATAAATACTCCTTTTTTTGTTACTTTTATAACAATAAAGCAATTTTATGATCATATCCGCTTCAATCAGTAAAAATCACCCGTATGTACCTACACTAAAAGATATCTACATTAGTAAATCCTATCTTATAATTCGTACTTATTGTGAAAGTTAAATAAATGTTTGTACAAATTTATGAAGGACGATGTAAGTAACTAAAATAGTAACAATAATAACAATGAATGTTTTGAGAATCAGTTTTCTGTAAGTAGTTATTTTAATCTAGTATGCGATGATCATAAAGTTTTTATTAGTTAGAAAAGTAATCTATTTGTATACTTGTTCATATCATATGAATTATATTAGTAAATGAATGGCACATTTTTCACACTGCAAAAATGCAGGGCTGTATACACTTCACACAATAATAAACAAGCGATAGTATTTTAATTGCTTCACGAATATATCGCCGCCTTATTAAACCGCATTAATTACGATTCTCGAGTTAATAGCAAATTATCAGTACAAGGTACTTTAAAGATCTTTGCTAAAATATTTCTAAGTGGAAGATTACGACTAATGCGAGAATATAATTTCTGGCAAAACCGCAGAAAAGTAAAATTTTTCTAATTTTGAGAACATATTTTCCCAAAATACTTTCTTGTGGTACTTCTACACATACAATGTTTTTAGAAGTGTATGTAACAAAATAGTACAACGACCGCCGAGTCATTCGCAACTGCCCTTGTATTTGATACACACGAGGGGTCGTTTTTTTATTCTCGGACTAGGCATGATAAGAGTAGATTAGAACAACAGAAATTTATTTTTCAATATTGCCCCTTGCTTTTCAATACAAGTAATTACATCGCTTCAATAACATCTTTAACCCATTATAAAAATATTGGTTAGGTTTGCTCGCAAAATGACGTTCATCAGCCGCTATAAGTTCATCATCGTCCCTAAATTTTCTTCCTCTTAGTGTTCTTTTGAGATCTGGAAACAAAAATAGTCACTGGGGCTAAATCTGGACTATACGGTGGATGATCAATTTCTTCAAAGCCACATTTAACAACGGCGGCTTTTGAAAGTCTTGGCTTATGGGCTGGTGCATTATCATGAAGCAGCAGGACACTTCGCGTTAGTTTTCCGCGTCGTTTCACTTTAATAACATCTTTGAGGCGGTGCATTAAGCTTGCATAATACTCTCCCGTGATTGTACCACCCTTCTGCAGATAATCAATCATTAAAATTCCTTGGCAATCCCAAAAACAGTTGCCATTATTTTTCCTGCAGAAGGAGTGACTTTAAACTTTGGGAGGACTGGAACCCTAATATGCCACTGCATCTCCGGTGACAAGTCGAATGATAATTAAATCTGGTTCGTCCCCACAAAGCGCCAAAAATTCTTCACACTTCTCCATTCGAGTAAGCATTTGAAAAGGCATAAGCGTTCGTGGAACTCATCTCGCACTGACCTTTGTCATGCAAGGTAATCGTGTAAAATTCTGAAAACTGTGGTTTTGAAACTCCTAATAAAGACGCTAATTGTCGCATCTTTAATCTTTGCATCTTCCAATACCAAACAATTGGTTTTTTCAATAACATCCGAAGTGAACATGTCAACAGGCCGATCCGGACGGGGATCATCATTTAGTGATTCTCGGCCATGTTTAAACAATTTTGACCATTCACAAATAGTCAACTTGGAAGAACAATTATCCCCATATACAATCAACATTTGTTCTCGAATAACTTTTGGAGATTTTTCTTGTTTTGTAAGAAACTTTATAACACCTCGATATTCAAGTTCGTCCATTTTGAGATGTTAAAACACAAACTGACAGATATTAGAACTAATAATGCTGCAATTGTTTTGTAAATTGTCTGTCAAACACATTACCATGGCATATGTGATTTAAAATCAATAAAATGAAAAAATTACATTAACATTGTAAATTGCATAGTGCGGGAATATAAAAACGACCCCGCGTATAAGCATGATTCTTCTTTAATTTTATTGCATCATTTATGTTGACATATAGATAGGTAATTATTTTTTTATGAATTCCTTCACGAATTTCAATATCGCGAGCAGCCTATGGACGTTTTACTTCTATTATAGCACTAAATGGCTCTTGAAACATTTTAATTAGAAGCTTATTTACAGAGGTATTTTAGATACTTTACAGTTTTACATTTGCATTATTTAAAATAATATATTTTAACAAAATCAGTTTATCATTGATAAGATTTATAGTTAGTTTTTTGTAGCCATATTTATTTACTGTTGTGAAGATATTTTGGCTTGTTGTGAAATCAAGACATTTTGGCTTGTTGTGAAATCAAGACATTTTGGCTTGTTGTGCATCAGTTTCGTGTTTTTTATTATGGAATACTACACACCTGCTGAATTAACAGATATGCATTATAGTTATGATTCTGCAAATGGGAAAAATAGAGAAACCGCTCGTGTTATTTAAATAATTTCGGACTTGAGGCAAAAAATTATCCGGTGCTCCATCATGCTAGAATATCAGCTTATTCCGAATATCTATCGGATGAAGTTTTTCTCTCACTCTAAACTATTTTTAATGAGTTTTCTGAAATAAAAAACAATTCACAGCTGATAGGATACCTAACTCAACTTCAACAGAGTGTAGTTCTGTATTAAATTAAATTAATACATTAGAAATAATTAAAAGTATCAAACGTAAAAACAAATAAAACTTCTGGTAGAATTTGATTGTTTCCTTTACTGAAGGTTCTACTTCGCAAAAGCGAGATTAGGAGATTAACACAGCAGGTACACCTGTCAACATTTTCTTATTTCTATAAATCATGTCAAGTATGCCCACAAATTGAAATTACATGTGATGTTAGTTGCCTAAAAATGATATCGTTTTCGTTAAATTATTTGTTTCTGAATATATATTATATTTACATTTAATAAAATCAGCGCGCTAGAAAATGAAATTCTACATCAAGGGAACATGATCTATTACCTATATTCCGTTACGTTTGAACATAAAATGGATTTTATGATTTACACTAATTATTAAATAATCCAGGAATTATAAAAATTTTTAAAAAACAAATGTATCTCCAACCTAGAATTATTTAAGGTACATAGTTTCAGATATCGACCTTTACTTAGGGTTAATTAGTATAGTCACAAAAAGGTTTTTAGATTTATGTTGATATCCCTATATCTAAATTTTTGGTACATAGGACCCTTAAAAATCTAATGAAATTTCTTCCGTGTAAATAACCATAAAAAAATGTGGCCCTATTACGTAGTCTCCTATTATCCCCCCATAAACATTCAGAGACCATCGATTTTGATGATTTATTGTTCTGTACTGGTGGTTATTTTCAGTACTGTAATAGTGAAAATTATGCCGGTTAACTGGTCCATTGTTATCGAAAGTAGCTTCATCGGTAAATAGGATTTTGTTTAAAAAGTGTTCCTCTTTACCTTCTTTTTCGAGAAATTGTAAACAAAATTCAAGCCTGTTTTCAAAATCATGTTCGTATAAATTTTGGTGCATTTCAATGTGATATGGATGATAACGATGTTTTTTAAGAATTCTTCTAACACTTGATTGACTTACATCTACTTCTTTAGATACACATCTTGTAGTAATGTTACGATTTTCGATTACTGATTGCAACACCAAAAATTCCGTATTTTCGTTTCCCGTTTTAGGTTTCTCCAATTCTCGTTTTTCATATGCCACTCTACCTGTTTCACGAAATCTTGTCAATAGTCTTTCAAATACTTCCTTGCGAGGATGATTTTCTAAAGGAAATCTTTCTGCATATACTCGTGCTGCCAGTAAACAATTTTCCAAACATTCCCCAAGAATCAAAATCGTATTGACATAATCTTCTAATGAATACTTCTTCATTTTATAGTCAATGAGAAAAAGCTAGATATGAAATTAGCAATGCTTTATTAACATTTAGCACATTTGACAGATACTAGATTAAAGTCACAGTCTCCATTGTGAATAAAATATAAATTTTATGTGTCTTTAGTAAGCTAATACAAATTACTCGAACATATTAAAAATAGACATACGAAACCCTTAACAACCATCAAGACATGAAAATACGTATTCAAAATGCATTCGCCACGATAACTCTTGACATGCTAAGGAATGTGAGATCATTTGAAAAAGTATAATAATGTGCATTCGTGAAAATGGACATCATATTGAACATTTATTATAAATTTTGTATTAAAATAATAAAATGCACTAATTTTAGTAATTTAATTTAAATTACTCGGATTGACTTGATACTGCAATTAATTATTTTCAAGAAGACTACATTTGCACAAGATGTCAAATAAATCGAAAACTATCAAACTTAGCTATAAGGTACCTTTAATAAACTAACATTATTTTTTAAAACGTAATTGAAAAATTTAATAAAATACTGGGCGTTCCATTTAAAAAACATAACTTTGATGTTACTTGAATTTGAAACATTCTGTATATGTGAGATTAATTTTAAATTGTAGCCGTTACTAATCTACATATGCCTGTAAAAGGACTTTATTATTTCTTACCGTTTACCCAGGACATTTCGTCCCGTTGAGCTCTAAATTTTTTTATCGCGACCACAGTAAATTCTCTTACAAAATACGTTTGGTAATAAAATTATCCTCCCTGAACTTAGGTCTAAATCCTTCCGTGGTACATGTACATTTATCTATTAGATTACAAACACCTTCGGTTACATCAACGACTGTTATATTTTTTAGTATTGTTTATTTCTGTTATTTATCATTTCCATATAAATTACAAGCAATAACACGTGTATAAAAGAAAAATATCTAACGTAATGAATCACAACGTGCGCCATTTCTATTGATGCAAAATTAAAACTCTTGGAATATTATTTCAAGTAACGCATAGACTCAAAAAACAATTAGTCACATCTTGAACTCTATTATACTTCAAAACATACAAATAAAATAATATTATGAACAAAAACATACCTATAAGTAAAACTCAAAACTAAACAAATTTGAAACAAGAAAATGAAAAAAGAATTATGTATAATTTGAACATTTTTACCGCATATGTAGTCAAAATTTTTTCTGGTGTGGTAAACCTTGTAACATTCCCCTATACAAAGTCCACATTACACACAGGTCACCAAGTTGTTACATCCGTTTTTTTTTACACCTCGGTCAGTGTTGAAACAGACATTGCAAATTCTTTGTCCTTTCTGTCTACTTCCAGTAGGTTGAACATTTGCGAGAGAATGTCTTTCCATGAAACGTACTGCAGCTAAACGATCAATTGCTTGAATATTTTGCCGCCCCGGTCTAATTGTCGTCAGGGTTCCATGTTTTTTCAAACTTTGCTTCACTACATTTTTAATAAATATATTTAACCGTATAGAACTTCTTCCGGTTTTTACAAGGAACATGCTGTATGCATTTAGCATAGCGACATCCACCAAGTGAAAAAATAATTTCTTGTACCGTTTGATCGATTTTCAGACACATTTCACTGTAGCTAATTGCATATCACATTTGTCAATCATTCGCATGTTTTGAGTGTAGTCTTATTACACAGTCCGGTTTTAAAATTGGCTCGCCAGTTTGATGATCCACTTTTCCGCTATTCTGTATTACTCCGTTGTGAAACGTTGAAAGCATTAACACATCGCGTTTGTCTTTCCATCTGAGACCTAACGCATTTCCGCACTTTTTGCGTTCGCACGTTCCACGTGCCACCCGATGTAGGAATTTTGGAAAATGTTTTCTGTTTTTCTTTACTGTAGCACACAAACCCCATGCTCTGCTGGCCCATGTAAATTGCCAATTTAGGGCTAGTGTATCAGTTATCTGTATATAATAAATGTCCCTTTTGTTCATAGTTCGCCCTAAGTTTTTTTATTACTGTACCTGAAACCCCTAACGGATAATTTCGTGGAATGTCAATTTCAGAGCCAGTGTAAACTAATATCCTCAAAACAATCCCGGTCTCACAGTCACACAACACAAAAGCTTTTATTCCAAATAGAATAAATTCCTTGAAGTGCAGCACCTTGGAACAATACTAGGGATTCGTGAATGACAAGCTTTTGAAAAGGATTGAAAAAGGTTGAACATTTTTCATTCCATTCTTCAAATATTGTTCTTATTTTCCACAATTTATCATTGGTTTCCAGTGGATTGTTGTTATCGGCAAAATGTATATAACGCAATAGTTGTGTGAATCTGTCTCTTGTCATATATTTGCTAATAAAATTACTAGCAATAATTTGATCTGTTGACCAGTAATCCGAAATTCTATGTTTCTTTATATGTGGCATCAATAAAATTATACATTTCATTGATATTAGTTGTTATGGTCCTGCCAAGAAAACAAAGTCCCTGAAGGTGGCGCTTTGATGTCGCTCTTGTCTGAAAGGTACATTCGGGTTAAAAAGTATCAAGGACGTAAATTTCAATGTAACGTACTGGTGATATTTGCATTAACTAGGATTTAATTGACTATATTCGTTAATTGTCTCACATTTGGGGTAATTACTTGAAATACAAAACTCAAGTCTCCTCAAAAAACAATTTTTCTTAAGGTCACGCTTAGATTGAAATAATTGTAGCGTGAATCTAAGAAAACTTACTTTTTGGGGAGACTTTTGAGTGTCTTTTATTTCATGAACTACGATTTTATTAAGTTCAAAATATTAAATAATTCGAACAGTACTCAGTATTCGAATTACCATTAACGGAAATAATTATAAACCACTTAGCTCATTTAATTTTATGAAAGATATTGATATAGTACATTTCACGAGTAATTAGACCTCTGCAATATGGCCGCCATTTAAATTTGTCACCAAATAAAGCGCGGGAGCATTCATTGGCGTATTACCTTTTGTCATATAAAAAAAAGTGAAAAACTTATTTGAATAAATTTATTATTAATAAATTCGCCATCACCACGCTCACCTAGCATTATTATTATATACTATTTTAACTATTTTAATACAAATTTGAAAAAAATGAATAAGTATGTAGTAAATTGAAAATTTTCAATTTTACTAACCTAAGTTACCTCTCGCGTGATACGCTACTGAGTTGGCAAATAATATTTTAAGACGTTAGAAGGTCGTATTTGTTATTATATTTTGCTATTATAATGTTGTAGGAAAGGATGGAAAATGCGGTTCAGAGTAGCCAACTGAAATATCCCTTTCATTACAATGTTACACTTATAGCATTTTAGTTATTTTATAATTGGATGTTGTTCATAGTGGAATGGCAGCCATATTATAGTGGTCTAATTATTAGTGAAATGCACTTTAGATTTACAAATAAACATCGAAATTAAATTGTTTAAAAGTTATTAATTAGAGATAGAAAGCTAACAATAATTAAAAACAGGCGAATAACTATAAAACTGCTTAACACATAATTAATTTTATGAAAAACGTACAGAGATTTATAAATAAACATCGAAATTGAGTTATTTAAAAAAGTTATTAATAACATATACTTAGAAATTGTATGCAAACATAACAAAAATTAATAACCGGCAAATAATTAGCAAACCGTTTAGCTCATAATTCAAAAAATTCGAGAGAATTTACAAATAAACATCGAAACTAAGTTATTTAAAAGTTATTAATAAAATATACTTAGAAATTTTATGAAAGCTAACAAAAATTAATAACAGGCAAGTTCATAATTAATTTTATGAAAAGGATTAAATTGAACCTCCTTCCTCTTCATCTTCGTCATCACTACTTGTTTCCTCGTCATCGGAAGAACCTGTGTTTATGTTGAAAGACAAACTTTCTACCGCTTCATCCAGCAATGGATGACGTTCCCACATTTCTTGTGCCACATTGTCAAGTGAGCACAATTCTTTTGCCAGTCCGATACGCTGATATCGGCAAAAGCGTTTCGAACTAAATTTTCAATTTCACTACCACGTTGACCAACATTGTTCATCGCAACCTTGTGCTTTGCTAAACTCCAAATTAATTCTATCGGATTAAGCTCACAATGGTAGGGTGGCAAGCGAAGTACAGTGTGGCCGTGCTAGTTTAATAACTCGCCAATATAGAAAGTTTTGGTGTAATTCAATTTCTTCTCTAATTCTACCAATTCTGCTTTTCGTATTTCGCATGTTGTGGAAACCTGATTATTTTCCAGCCACTCACAAATAGTTGGCTTCCGGGCAGATTGCGTTGGTGGTTTATTAATTTGAACGCTGTGGTAAGCAGCGTTGTCCATGACGACAATACCATTCGGTGGTAGATTTGGAATTAGTTGTTTTTGTAACCAAGTCATGAAGTTCGTATGGTTCATGTCGTGATGGTAGTCTGCTGACTTGTTATTTGACAACAATCCATTATTTACAAATCCATACGATCCACCAGCATGAACTGTAATGTGCCTTTGACCAGCTCGATTAGTTTGATACACTCCTGCTTCTTCTTTGATTGTCAGCATTTGCTGACTCCATAGGATGGATGAATGAAAGTTTCATCTAAATAAGTAACTGGTTTCTTGTTATCCCTAAAGAATTATTCCCCGTAATTTCCGCAGGTAACGAGAGCGCCATGCAACAATATCATTTCTTTCCATTAAGAATTTTTCTTAATGACATTTCTTAAATTTAAAGCCGATCTGATGGAGATAGTTGCGAAGCGTTTCGACCACCTATAACAGTTAAAAAATGGTTAAAACATGGTTTTTCGTTAAAACTATAAAATGATTGATTAATTTTACTGCAAGAGTTTAAAGTAATTGTTTAAAGGCAAAGTACAAGAAAGACGTAGGTAACATTCTTCTCGTTTGTTCATATCCACACCTTTGTATTCATTTTAGTTCGTCAAACTATGACATACGACTGAACTTACTCCAGCATAGAATTCGCAAAACAGCTAAACCGAGCGAAGATAAATTAAGCTTCGCTAGATTAATATTGCCTCGCTTAAGCGGCTTTTACATGTACGAGTACTCGGATTTACTAGGACCCGAAGTCCTTCTCTCGAGAATTCACTTTCTGTCATATTTGAATATAAAAACACATACTCGAATACGAGTGTACTCAAATGTAAATGACGCTTTAGCGTTA
The DNA here is from genome assembly GCA_036346205.1 of Vesta saturnalis. Taxonomy (NCBI): domain Eukaryota; kingdom Metazoa; phylum Arthropoda; class Insecta; order Coleoptera; family Lampyridae; genus Vesta; species Vesta saturnalis. The sequence goes on along the minus strand of JARFJB010001883.1, from coordinate 13,086,491 downwards.
TTGCCGTGATCGCACGTTTATAATAAAGCTAATTTTACAAAACTAGCACCCATTGCTGGACCCTCACTTTTATTTCGTTAAATTTCCGCTTTATATCAAAATAAGCTAGCCAATTTTCTCATCTTATTGACCAAAATGTTTAACGTGGAACTTTGTTATCGACGTGTAGGTTTCATGTACTGTTCTCTTCAATATTCCCAAGTCGCAATCATCTAACACGATTTTTTTAGAACGGCCACATGGAGAATTCAGAATGCCCTCGTCGCTTGACTTAACTTCATTTCTAATAGTAATTATCGTTATTTGCAGATTTAGTTGGGCAGTTCAAAAAATTACCTGATGTTTTTTATAAAAGTAGCCGATTTCCCTCTTGCGGCAGCTGCTAATTGTGTTACCTTTTTCAAAAGAAATGACCACACACCTGCGGCTTTCTGCCTATCGAAAAACTCGATAACGTTTTTAATAATGTTTCTGGTCTCGGAATGAACCGATTTTCTCGAAATCGTAGCCATGCGTTTAGTAGGATATTGACAATGACAATTTAGTGATTTTGTACACGATTGTACATCTAAGAATTCTAACGTGTGATTGGGCAAATTGAATTCGCGCCACTTGATATTTAGTTCGCATATTTTCCGGGGACTTTGTTTTTCTGGCAGAGCTTTACCCATGATTTTCTTATTGGAGCAGAATCATTTTCGGTACAAAACTCATGGGATCTATTAGTTTTGTTTACAATTGTTGTCATCATATGCTCATCAATGTACTTTACAAAATATTCGTATTCACTAGCTTTATTGTCTATATCAAAGGCGTCCGAGATGCCAAAATTGTTGTGGTCGAAATTGTATATAGTAGGATTCAATGTATCGCAATTTTTCCAACGTAAATCTTCTGCAACAGTTTCCTCTTCACTGTCACTATTTGAATCGTCTCTATAACTACTATCACTTAGATTGTCTAGGTTACCAAGTGAATGAATTTGTTCTTCATCACTATCACTGTCACTCAATTCTCTTTTGGATCGCTTTGAAAAGTGAGTACTACCAGATGTTGACGGCAAATCCATTTTCAATATAATGCGAAAAAGATTTGTTTAGAATAATATGAAATTTTCAAAACTGCAGGTAGACAGCTCTAAATGAATTATTATTGCCAAACTGACAATTCTGACAATCGTTGCATTTGTTTCATTTACGCATTCTAGATAAAATCATACTGATACATATTATAAATGCGAAAGTGTGATTTCTGATTTGTCTTTCTCTCACGCAGCAACGGATCCACATGAATTTTTGCACAGAGATAATAGGTCGAAGAGTCCCATAGGCTACTTTTAATCTTGAAAAAAATGAAGAGCTTATTTTTTTGTTTGTTATGCTAATCTCTGGAACTACCAGTCGGATTTGAAAAATTCTTTTTGAATTTGATAGCCCAATTCTTTTTGAATTTGATAGCCCAATTCTTAAGGAAGTCTAGTCTATTTAGCATCACGCTACCACCCTTAGAAACCGAGCAAAAAAGTCTGAAAGAACGCTAAGCGAAAACGAAGTAATAGCGTGGGTCGCCAGGCAAGAGTCGAGCATTACCGAGAAGAGCTGAACTGTGTATGTTTATCTCAACGAGGATAAACGGCGATTAAAACCGCGGGGCACAGCTAGTATATGCAGGGTGGGGCAAAGGTAATGTCATAATGTGAATGTGCCATAATTTTTGCAAATGGCGTCAAATGACTATGTGCTTTAACATTTATGTTGTCGATAGATAGAGAATTAGTTGATAACGAGCAATGAAGCGATACACATCTGAAGAACGCTGAATTATTTGTTACTGTTTATTTCAGCAACAGACCACAAACTTTGCAAGTCTCTAAAGCCAACACTGAAGAAGAAATCACTAATTTGGAGCCAGATGTTTTGCGAATAACAATTAAAATGCCATAAAACGAGCACAAATGTGAGGTGATCTTTATCCGATATAATTGTTTCACCTTCAAATAAACTTTCCGTGAAAACAGCCCAGTTTTTTCATTTCTAACCAAATGGAAGCCAATTCACATTATGACATTACTTTTGCCCCGCCCCACCTGTTATATAAATGAATGTCCGTTTGTATATTTGGAACCGCACCACGCAAAATCTACGGAAACGATTTGTCTGAAATTTTTAACGTAAGTGGAAAATGACCTGGAAATAAGACACAGCATTCTATCCCGAAAATGAGGTGCAGAAAAATTTATTAGTTTTCAAGGTTTACATAGGAAATTTGAAGTTGCATCATTGGGCGCGGTCAGTACTTGGATGGGTAACCGCTTGGAAATAGCATTCAACAGTGATTTTATATAGGGCGGAGCTCACAGGATGGTCTAATCCGGCATAAAAAAATAATGGTGGGACGAAGCCCACCGAATAACCTAGCAATAAGTATTTATACCCATAAAACACATTATCTTCTTCTGTTAGAAGCTTATAAAACATTTGTATATATTAAGTATAATAGTAAAAGAGTTTCAATATATATATATATATATATCAAAATATAATAATAAATAGAATCGTCAATCAGCGACGCCGGTTTCCAGCATAATTCATCAAATCGCTTATTGACGACAGCCGGATCTCATTAAACTTTGCTTCGTCGTCTATTGACGACAGCCGTAGTTAAAGACTTAAAGGTGTTCAAGTCGATATAGAATTCCTAACAAATTTTATAGCATATATGCCAAATAATCCTTACGGTTCATCATAAATAACGTACAGAAATTTTTTTTGGGTAGAGAATGTTTACCTGTGCAGGGTGGGATTAATTCTCATTGTGCTAATAATAAAGATTCAATTTGTTCAATTGTGTACCACCGTATAAGCTACGAAGGCGATTTTCAGGGCAACCTTACGTTATTAATGTTTTAAATTTTGTGCAAGTTGTATTTCATTTTCAGAAATAGAAACTTATCTTTGTCGTACTTGTGATGTTAGTTATTATAACGGATATTAATACAATTTTATTACTTGAGGACTTATATTAATATAATGATGGATCGTGTCATAATGTTTTGACAGTCATTGCTTATCTATGACAGTCAGCTTTCAGTTCTGATGTTCTATTTTTCTTACAGCATTGCCACGCTTCACATTTTGGCAGTACATGCGACAATACTAATAAAGGGTGTCCAAATTTGACCTTCTGATTTAATTTAATAATAAATCACTGAAAATATTTCAAATCTTATGATTTTATTATTTCATTTTGAAGTACCAAATGTTGCGATTAACAATAATTTATATCCTGCAAGTGGCCCCTTCTGCTGCTTTGGCATGCTAATCCAAAATTTTCAATCAAATTTTTGCAAATATTGTGGTCAATTTTTCCAAGTGAATGAATAGTGTTATCTTGAAGTTGATCAGTGCTTTGAGAATTAACATAAACCCTTCCCTTTAAGAAGCCCCACAAAAAAAATCTAGTTGTGTGAGATCACAAGATCTAGACCGCCAACTAACTTCAGCTCTTCGAGAATTATGTCCAAATTTTGCTCTTCCGATTTAAATTCCCCGCCATTTTTATTCTCTTGCATAAATGTCATGTTACGGTATAAACTGGATTTTTGCACGACTAGCCAGCGGTCGGGGTGAGTTAAGATTTTAATTAATTTTGTGCACAATAGGATAGCATACCCTACACAAGTCGAAATAGAGATTGAAATCGTCATAAAACCGGAAACTGACGCCAGAATATTTGAAATGTCAAAATAGGGGATGAAATGCCTAATTACAATAGTTCACAGTTCGCTCAAAATACTCAAATAACTTGCTTACCTATAACCACTAATTTGGTAAAAAAACAATAATGTATTGTTGCGTTACGTTACAAAAGAAATTGTATACTTAAAGCAATTTCACTTCAACAAACAAATAAAAAAATAAACGCTTTAAATTCTGTACACAATCGTTTGAAATCGAATTCCTCAAAATACGTGCAATTATGCTCAATTCATAAAAAAAATTAAATAATCACTTGAAAAGCTTTCGGCCGTAATTGTTTTCATTCAAATTAAACTCAATGTAATGTCTTACTGACGTTAATTCGAAGAGCAAATTCAAAAAATAACCATTAAAAATGCGTGTCGTCAGATGCTATGTAATAATAGGTTCACATTAAAGTCCAATAACCTAAATAAGTATAATGCAAATAAAATAAATAATAAAAGAAAAAAATCGGATGCAATAATGTTTACTATGCAAGTAGCATCAAATAGCTTATCTAAATTGGCTGTGACCCCTAGCTAGAGTTTTCATAAACGGTCTTTTTTTAAACGTATTGTAGTTTCGATATATCAAAATAACAAATATGGAACACTGCAATAACTTTTACATAATGCTCTGAATGAATGCAATGGTTTTAATATTTAAACGATAAAGTGATCAAAATGACTGTAAACGAAAAAAAACAGTGCGTTCATACATTCGCTTTACACCTAAATAACATAATAGTGAAATACACCCAAGAATTTATTTAAATTTTGTCAATCACAATAAAAACACAAAAATGTTACCTTAATTGGAGAGGCCCTTTTTGTTACACAAAATCTGGAATGGACGCAGAGGATAAACACGACGATACGGTTGATGCCGGAGCGCTTGCAATTCCCAGTATCATACATCTGGCGACTGCTTCCTTTTGCTACTTGCGTTGTGGAGCGAACCTCAATTGACCGTGTACACGCTAATCTTTACTCGATATTCGTTCACTTAATGTTATTTTCGTTAACTATATATTACAAGCTGATTTTCGGTGAACTTAATGTTTGTAACTTTGAAACGAATGTATTTTTCCGCAAAATAAAGCGAAACCTTACCCAGAAGATAACGGAGCACTTGGTACTTAAACACTCAACACCGTTCTGGATCTCGATATATTCCTAAGGACTAACTGCACATAACGATAAATTGGTCTCGTGAGGGTTCAATAATTATATGATCCCCTTTGGAGTTCGAGGGGATGAACGCCCTATAACGATAGTTCCTTCCACACGGACTTGAGCCAACGTCGTTTCGCGGTAAACTTCGCCACCTTAACAATAAACTGTACGCTTGTAGGCGTATACAACCACTGCTCCTGTGTATACTTTCACATGCGACCACATTGTTTTTTTTAATCCCTTCCACTCTTATTAGCCAAAAATCTTAAATTTTCTACCTACGCGCATTCGCGAATCCAAGTCGAAAATCGTCGGGAGAGATTGTATCTTTAGCAAACCTACTTCTACCTCGAAACCTTATCTTAAGTAATTTGATATATGGTTACTTGGAATTCTTTGTTTTACAACCAAACCAAACTCTTATCAATAGAAAATGGTGCCTATCTGGCGGCTAACTAAAACTTTTGCAAAAGATGTACCTTACAATGTAATATTTGAATACGTTCTTTGATTTAATTTTTTGATATGCAATTCCAACGTGGTTTAAATTAAATTTCTCCAATTTAAAATAAGAAAACATTTATTTATACAAAACTATCCTTATTTACAAAGACACTAACGAATGTTTCCTTTCAAATTAGTAAGAGGGTTTCCCTAAATATCGACAACAAAATGTAAATCACACTCCTCTTAAACTTTCATTTTTACTTTGATCAACATAAACTTCATTTTCGTTTTAGAAAATACAAAAAAAATCATGAACCCTTTAAGTACGTAAACGACAAAAGAAAACGTTACTATAGAAAAGCTTCTCCAATCATTAATGCATTATTACTTCCAATTACGAGAGTCTATACCACATTCAAGATGTTCGGTACCAACAAATAATTTATAATTCGAAAATGATCGGCAAATAATTGATAAAATCTGCGCGATTAGTTTTGACTCTCTCATTATGGAACGATTTTCCATTGAAAAACAAGAACAAGAAAAATGGGGAATGTTTTACTGAAACTGCAAGAAAATGTACCCATTTCGGACGAAATATTGCACCATCGGTGAAAGTTATTGACAATTTTGTGAAAAAATTTGACGTGTCTGGATCAGTAGAAATCAACAGACAAAAAGTGTACAATCGTCATAGTTGATCAGAGGGAAACATTGCTACAGTACGTGCTAGTGTTGCTGAAAACCCGAAAATGTCAATTCGTAAATGTTCACAGCAAGTGATATTAAAAAATTGAGTGCATAACATATTGAAGAGAGATCTGCATTTAAGAGCCTTAACACAAGAACTGAAGCCAACCGATCACTTGTCACGTCGTACATTGGATAATTGGGTCTTACAAAAAAGGAAGAAGAAAAGGAAGAACGATTTTTTTCGAAAAATAATCTTTACCGATGAGGCTCATTTTGAACTTGGAGCACACGTTAACAGGCAAAATTGTAGGGTATGGGTTGAAGATAATCCAAGAGAAATACTGGAGAAACGACTATCCAGAAAAAGTGACTGTGCGGTGTGGTTTTTGGGCTGGATGCGTGATTGGGCCCTATTTTTTCCAGATGGTGATGTGGTTACTGTAAATGAAGTTCGGACAATGATAGCAAAGTATTTATGGAATAATTTGGACGGTATGGAATTTATAAATAATCGTCTAAAAAGTTTTTATGCAAAACTATAAACAAAAGGAAGCGTATTCATCCGCCTAACAAATTTCAAATAAAATAACTATTAGGATTACCAACAAGAAAAAAAACGTAGGAAAGTGATTACCTTAATTTGTACAATCACTCTGAAATCTCTCCTTTCCTTTGCACAGCGGTCTAGGTAATTCTCGTGCAATTGATCCTTTGGTAATTGATCGTTGAATCTCCCTTACACGGCTCCCAGTACAGCAACTTCATAATCGTCAGATTTCAACGACCCTACTCTTTTCGAATTGTATGAACACAAATTTATTGACGAAAGCATTTAAGCCAAAACCAGGTGATTAATAACTGTGTCAACTGCTTTGATACATATGAACCTTAATTTATTTACAAAACGTTCTTTGCCTTTTTGTACACAAAATTATAGTTACAGCAATTTTTTTTATTTGACGCGGTTTTTTTATTTGACATGATGCACAAATTGAACTTACGATGTAAGAATTCGCAAAAGCGCGATTTAACCCAAATATGAGGGAATAGCACTAAAACCTAATCCTGTTCAATGAGACCGAAAATGTCACTACTGACTATCGAACTACAACACAAAAAGGGTCCCCGGGATGGTTGAATACTCTTTAAAATTTACACAAAGGTGAACGGGAAAGCTTTCCTCACGATAGTTTCAAATACCCCGGTAGAATGTAAGTAAATTCAGTACGCCCCACGATCACATAACGCTTTCAACGCTCACCCTCTTGCTACTACAGCTTGACTTTGACTGACTGACAAACAAAACTCCCCTTTCCTCACAAGATCACGTCACCCATTTTAATCGTCGCATAAAAATCTTGCATACCAAAATTGCATAGTGGGCAGATTCCAAGAAAAAAAAGTTTTGATACCTAGAATTGAGTCACGCACATACATCCTATTTTTCAATAAGAAACCTTGTTATTCAAATACATTTTTTATACTCTCACTTCAAGCATAAATGCACTGGTAAACTTGAAAAAAAAGAAATATTTAAATAGCGAATGAACCTTTCCTTATCAACCGCAATACAAACAATTTATACCTTTATACCCAGACATATTAAAAACTCTTTTCAACCATCATGAACTTTAATTCCTTTCGAAACTGCGCTAACAACTTTGAAATAACAATTAGTAACAATGTTTAAATTTAAAATTCCACGTATAATATTTTAAATATCCTAATATTGGAAAAAGAATACTTCAAATTCAACCACACGTGACAATTGTTACAAATATAATCGCCGCACGCAATTAATGGAGGGATAGTTTGTTAGGTTTGGTTAAAGTAAATTAAAATTATACATTTTTCCCAAAAAGAAGTTTACGCTTCCCCACCACTTTATATCCAGATTTAGACTGAGTTTTATTAGAAAAAACATTCCAAAACGTTCAAGAAATTGAATACGGACACCTTTTTTTTTTTACCTTAACTTGGCACCGTTTATAGAAAAACTTGATTTTCTAATGAAGTTCTCATTAACACTTTTAATACGATTCTTTCCTTCAAAGCCCTGTGATAATCTATTACCAAGATATGGTCGCTGGCCGGCCTTGGGGGAACACCGGATAATACTTTAATATACCTTTGATGGGCCATTAAAGAACACTACACACACATTAAAAAACATGATCCTTCACGTTCAGTAATAAATAACTTAATTCTATATGCAAGTCTTAATTGTACCTCATTTTTGCAACATTTAGATAAAATTTTAATCATAACGTGTTTGTATTGTATGCACCATTGGTATAAAATATTGAAATCTAAACAGATTTCAGTTTTCAATTTCAAAGGACTAGCCCAATGATATCATTTTATCAAGACTATAACATTTTTATCGTTAGTATTAAGCACTCTTGAGCTTGAAATTCTTTTGAGCTTGAAATTCTTTTGAGCACTGCATGAGTGATCACAGCAAATTTTTTTAATTACTAGTTCATAAAGTTTTATTATTTCTTTAGGAAAAGAAAAACAAAAAGACAAATGGAAAGATGTAAAAGGTAACAACACAGAGAAGAAAGTCGACCTGAAATCAAAAAATAAGGAAAGATCGTTATCACCTCCCAAACAAAAAGATAAGCACAATAAACTTCGTGAAACAATTGAAAAACTTAAAGCTAAAAGTGAAATATCAAGCAAGATTAAAAATGACGATTATGAAGAATTAGATGACCGAACGAAAGAAAATGTTAAAGATCATGACAATAAAAATAAGAAAAACGAAGTTAAAAGTAAATTAAAATCTAAAGGCAAAAAGAACGAAAAGTACGAAGATGATGATAATAGTTCAGCTGAAAGTGTTCAATCAGAAACAAAAAAGCCACCTAAAAAAGAAAAGTCTGTCGGAAACAAAAATGCAGCAATTGAAGCTTTAACATTAGCAACGGAACAGACTCTTAAGGATATAAATAAGTGGTTGGACGACACACCTCGTTTATCTGAGTTTAGCTCAGCTAGCAACTCACCATCTCACTATATTGGAGCTGAAGAATTTGACAATCTTAATAATAAAATTGATAACGATTATCGGAAAAGGCTAGATAAACCGTTACCTCGAAAGGATGTACTGGGGAAGGAAATAAAGCGACGAACATTTCATCGGGATCCAACGAAGTTCCTTAAGAAGCGTGAAGTGCAAAGAACGATTGATCGTTTACAACCTGGTAAAAGTAAAGGTAATTTGTTATCAAATGTACAAAATACTAATAAAGTTGATGATATCTTTCCCTTGGGCCCGCTATCAAAAATAAAAGATACCAAAAATTCTTTAATTGTAAAAACGGATGAGGCTACTCCTAAGCTAAGTTTAGGTTCAGTCTTAGATAGTTTTGGTAAACATAAATTTGTCGATGATGTTAAAAAAGATGATGAGCCTGAAAAACCAGTTTTGTTAACTAAGAAAGTTGAAGTTACGGTTGATAAAGTTGAGATTCCAAAAGTGCTTGAAGTTGAAACGAAAAGTGAGAAGGAGGATGTTAAAATTGAGGTAGCAAGCGTTAGTCCTGGTAAAGCAACGCCGAATTTAAGTGCTTGGTTTAAGGCGTTTGGTGCTCCGAAAGTACCTCCGACACAAAAAAAATCTGATCCAAAGCCTGAAAGTAAGGAGACGGAGAAGGTAGGTGAGAAAGTAGATGAGAATAAAGAGAAAGTCAAGGAAGAAGTGCGAAAGATTGTTCCACCTGATATTTCACCTAATCCAGATAGTCCTGCAACTCCACAAGGCCAACCGACGCCTCGACAACGCAAAATGAGTACAGGTAGCACAGTTTCAGAGAGGTCTTCCTTTAGCCAAGACATGGATTCGCCTAGAATTGGAATAGATGAACGGCTAGGCGCTTACCCTGCTCCTTACCCTTCACCATTACATCGCTCACCTTCAGGAGCATCTCCAGTGATGGCATCTCCAAGGCCGGATGTATCACCAAAGTCTACATATCCAACAGTGAATGGTCAAATACGTGTAGGTTTCTATCAAGATACTGTTTCGAGTAAAAGTAGTCCGGAGAAGACTGGGAGTCCGCAATCTCCCTACATACAATATTCTGAACACGTGTACACTCCTACCACTACAGAAAGCTCGACGTATTCGTATAGTAACCCTTATTATTCACAATTATCAAATTACACTAATCCTTCAACACCTTATAATCCAGAACAATCTCGCCCTCCATTTTACGATACAAACAAACCATTAACTGATCAGTATCAAGCGAAAGTAACGCCCATTTATACGAATTATCAAAACGTGAATTCACCCGGATATCAACCTACTCACTCCCCCAATTATCATCCAGTGAGCTCTCCTGCTCCCAATCCTCAAGCTCAACTGCCTTCACCTGGTTACGAATCATATCAGCAGCAACCGCAACAAACTAGGGTTCCAGAAAAACCGCAGCAACCTACCACTTTTCCTGTTAAAAAACGTGCGTATAATGAAAACGATGCACCTCAAACGCCCGCAGCTCCTCCGTCTGAACAGGAAACATACGACAGAAATTACGAGATGAATTTAATGACCGGTCGACAATTGAATGCGAGTGTAACAAACGCTTCACAGAACCAAGAAGTGCGTCCTAGTAGTAGGAGTGCTACACAACAGTATGTTCATCAAAATATTCCTAATCCACGACCATCCACTTCTCAAAGTCAGCCAGCTTCTACTCCGCTCAGGGAGTCTCCAACTCTTTCTGATTCAGTGCGTAATACAAACAATTACGTACCACCTTCGAATATATACAATTACAGTAATGATACCGGCTATCCTGGTAATTCTAGCGAAGGTCCATTGGATCTAAACGCACGACCAGATGCGTCTTCGGATAAAAAATTGGAAATGTCAAAATACGCGAGTATGGGTTACATGGGTAACTCAACGGACGTTGGATTTAATAAGAGTGGTCAGTTTGGTTATGGACGTAATACAATATCTAAAGTAAGTGAATCACAGTCAAATGTGCAAGATATACAAACAAATGATATGATGATGCGTTATGCTGAAGCAACCGATTATCGTAGTACTGATATGAATATTTCACAGCCATCTAAGGCGCTATTAGCTCAAAGTTCTGAAGCCTATAAGCCAGAAATGTCAATTCCACGGCCCAGCTACACAACCCCCACTAGTCTAAATATGGGAAATATTACAAATTTGAGCCATATAGTTGATCGATTTTCTACCGAAAATATGTATTATTCAGATAAGACTTTATCAGCTTCACATATGTATAATAAACCGATAGTGACGAGCACGTCTAGCTTGCCTATATTTAGTCAACCATACAGTCACGATATGCAAGCACAAGCAACTCAGTCTACTATGTATAATCGTCAATTGACTGAATTACAAAGTGCTAAAGCCTTTCCACAGCAACCCCAACAACCAGCTCAACCACCACAACAGCAAACAGAAAAGAAATCCAAACGACGTAAAAGTAGTAAAATTTTAACACCAACAACGATTGAAGTAACTGTGACTAGTGCTTCAAATCAGGGCTTCCAATCATATTCAGGTTTGAAAAACGCAGGTAGTATGGAACCTAGTGCAATATCTTTAAAAACAGCTAGTGTGGTTCCTGGTAGTGCATTTAATTTCGGACCAGCACCGACAGGACTCGGTTTAAGTTCTGGATTATACGGCGATAAAGATACATATCCGAACTTTTTGGAAGATTATAGAGCCGCGCCAAATTATTATATGGCAGCTGCAGCCGCGGCAGCGCATCATAGGTCAACATCCGAAACGGGCGACAAACAGGTTAGAACTGCTCACCAAGCAAGTGCTTCGTCTACAACTGGTTATCCCTTTATTGGTGCTCCACAACCAAGACCCCCTAGTTATCCATTTATGTCACCACATCAAGCTCCTCCTCCTTTAATGGATGCGAGCTCACCATTATATCAACAGTATTTGCAAGCCGGTGTACTTCACCAAGGTCTATTAGGACCACCAGGTGCGTATCCACCGGGATATCATCCTGCTTTAAGTATGAGACAACCCTTTGACTCCATGACAAGACCTTCTTGGCTATAACTATTGAATTTTTAGCTGGAAGGTTAGGTTATAATATTAATTTGTAGAATAGTGTGTTTGCCAAAGACGTTTTTATTTTATATTGTATATATATAATTATGTATATTGTACATAAGCATTTTATACTATACTTATTTTAGTTAAACCTTTATAGACTAAGTAGGCTAATAAGTTTTTAAAAGTTTTTAGGTTATATTGTATTAAAGTTTAACATTTTGTGATTTATACATTATACTTTAACATATTAGGTGTAAACCTTTTAGTATAATTCATTTTTCAAGTTTTTATTTTCACTCTGCAAAACTTCTAAAATCTGTAATAGTTTTAGTGTTAATCAACGAACATTTAATTGTTTATGAAAGATTTCATTTACGGCAATATTTGAATGAGTCGAGATTCATGATGTACTGTTTCTTGAAATTGGCAGGCCATTTTGTACTGAAAGTATACATATTGTGTAAGAGTGGAAGCTTGAAAAATAAACATACCGCCGTGTTTACACCTTGTGTATGTTGCTTATTTTGTTTTTGCTTAATAACGGTTCAAATATTTATGCAAATTAAGCTTTTTACTTATAGTGGACACAGCGGGTTGTATCACTCAATAATTTATTATTTAGATGTTTAAATAACTTAACAATTTAATTTATAGTGGATTAAATGTTTGTAAAATAGATTTTGTAAATTTTTTCTGTGATAAACACAAATCCATTTTAAACATTCATCTTATCCACTTTTAATTTCCCGATTGATTTCGATATTTCCAGTGAAAATTTATTTATAAAGCATAAATATTTTGAATCTTAGTTGTGAATTTTATTACTACACATAAGTTTATTTAAATCAAGTTGGGAACAGATTTTTAATATTGTTATTTATTAAATTGCGTCAGTTTATACAGGGTGTATGTGCAAATGGATCAGATTAACATATGAGACGTGGATTTTTTAGTTATAAAGTCTCGCTTTTATAAACAAATTTCTTCTCGACTTAATTGTTAAAATTTGTTAAATATGATGTGATCATAAAAATTATTTGTAATGTAACATCCGTAAATTAATCACAACTTGTTATTAAATAACATTATTAAAAGAAATTTATATTATTGTTAAATGTTTTTTAAGTCCAGCGGAAATTTGCATATGTAAAACACACTGTATATGAATCTCACATTCCTTTTATTATACGTAACTGAGAATAGTAGTGATTAATTCAAATGTATTAATTCACAAGACCAAACATTACATAGGGTCGTTAGGAAGGAAAAATTTAATTACTTTTGGCTATTCCTATAATTCTAATTAACAGGATGTTCGTTTTTGATATCAGTTTTATTACTGTATTTATGTTTGTAAAGTTTTGTTTAGTCGATATGCTTTTAATAGTGGACCAAACTAAAAGCTACAAATATAACCAATGTGTCTTAATGTTTGAAATTTTGCAATTTAGGCCTTTAAGTTTGTTTTTAATAGTCAATTTTGAACATCCTGTAAATGTATAGTGAACATCGACAATATAAATAAGCCACACTAATCTGTCATGATTGAATGTGTATAATTTGTATGCATAGTAGGTATCAATTATTAAAAAAAAATCGTCACTTTAAGCTTTAATCAGATTTTATTGTACAAAATTATGAAACAAAATATCAAAATAAGTAAATTGTAAATATAAAATATCTCGAATTAACAGTGTACTTTTGAAGACATATGTATTGTTGTACAATGGAAATAAATATTTAGCAATTTGTATTAATAAATTTTGCACTTATTGGTCTTTCAGGTATATGATTCATTCAGTAAACCGTTCCAGTTTTTTGACTACTTATAGGTTCCAATTAGAATGATTTCAGTATTTTTATTATTTGTGCAAAGAAAAGTCAAATTTCTAATAGTAACTACATGATACAGGGTGGTCCGGATTTCAATTAAATATATGGAGATCTTGTTATCCGTAATAGATACGAAACATGTATTCAAAATCAAAATTGCCCGATTAGTTTTGGAGATACCGACAAAAACCGAATTTATCGAAAATATTTTTCACGTAGCATTGTTATGCAAAATATTGAAAAACTTTATTTAGGTTTTTTATTGTAACTCTATTTTCCAATACAGTGCCATTCTTAAAATTAAAATCTGACGTTTCATCTCTTCAGGGTTGTAATCAACTTTATTTTTTTAAATATGGACCTGCGTTTTTTACCACACAATTTTTTAGCGCTTGGCATGAGAAATTCATTGATCACACTTTATCATTATGCTACGTTTCGTCTGAGAAATGATCATCAGTTTTAGGGGCGTTATAAGAAGCCATTAGGGATACTGACATACACAAATGAAAGCTGAATTAGCTGCTGATTCATATAGAAGAGAGAGCTAGCTGTATGTGCAGGGTTACCCATTTTTGTCACTTTTACTGGTCATCTCGGTAATTATTGAACTTATCAAAAAACTGATATAGGTGTCATGAGGTGTATTTGGGAGGTGTCATGAGATGTATTTGGGAGAAACTGAAAATGGTAAAAATAGAGTTTTGAAGTATTTGGTGGTTTAGAGGATACCAGGGTAAAACGAAAAATTGTCGATTTTAAATTTGTCCCTTGTATGTTTTATTACCAACAATAGAAGAAAACGTTTCCTATGACAGTTTTTTAGTTTGCTCGGTAGAATATTATGTCGTCCAAACATCGCATCTACCGGTCAAGTCAAAACGTCACATTCAGCTTTCCCATTTTAAATGGAACACCATGTATACTTTTAGCCAAAAAAGTTGCATTTTTAATTGTCTTCATACATATAACATTTAATGTAGTTTATTATTTAAATATGTGAACAATTCTAATTTTTATATTAAATCAGTAATAGGCATTATGAGGTCAGAAAATGAAATGAAAGTTTACATTGTTCACTGAAGACTACTGTCCCTCAGAGTAATATGAAAATTACAAGCTTAGAGCATCTTCTTAATTTTTCTTCATAATCGTACGATGTCTAAGAATACCTACACTTAATAAATAGTTTAGTAGGCTATGGATAAAATCTAGTTGCCATGAACACAAAACAGGATGAGTAATTTTATTTAATGACAGATCGCAACATGTTTCGAGTTTTCTGTTAGATAAATGGTTTACGAAAACTATGAAAAATATATGTTATGTGCTTATATCGAATGTCAAATAAATAAAAAAAATGCCCTAAACTTATATTTTGGATGTTACCCTGAGAAGCCGTAACCATTTGGTGATATTTTTAAAAGACTAGAAAACAATCTGAAGAATTATGGAAGCTTTAGTAAACCGAGACCTGTTGAATATACTAAGGAAAATAAAGAAAACGAAATAATGAACGTTCTTGGGTTCGTGGAATGTGAATTTCAAGTAAGTTTCGCTTACTGTTAGCAATTACCTGGAATAATTTTATGCTAAAAATTAAAATCAAATTCATTTTCAGCAAGGAAATTCTATGTCTATACCAACAATAGAAAAAGCAGTTATGGTATCAAAAACCAAAGTTCAAAAGATATTGAAAAAATCATTACTTCCCATATAAAGTAAACTTGGCACAACATTAGCACCCCAGACGTCATGAGAGGAGAATTGAATTTTGCCCTTTGGTTTTTACATAAATGTAACGAAATTTCAAATTTTTATAAGAAAATTGTATGGTCCAATGAGGCAAGAATAACAAATGATGGAATTATGAAACGCCACAATAAAAGATACTGGGCTAACACCAACCTGTATTTATTGAGACCAGTTCGCCGACAGGGTAGATTTGGTTATAACATCAGTTGTTTTTTAAAGGGACTCAGGTTTGTCTATACAATTTGTGAAGAAAACCTGAATACTGAAAGATATCTAAATATTCTGGAAATTAACCTTTTAAATTTACTCTATGACATACCTTTGGAAGAACAAACTAATATATATTTTCAGCAAGATGGTGCTCCCAGCCATAACGCCTTAGGAGTCAGGGAATATTTAAATATAAACTTCCAAAGTAGATGGTTGGGAACATATAGACCTGTTAGATGGCCGCCGCGCTTATCTGACGTGACACCTCCAGATTTTGTATGGTGTCATCTAGAATTAGGGATCAATAAACGAACCAATGAAACACAGGAACAGCTTCTTGATGCAATCCATGCAGTATTTAGAAAAATAAAACCCGTTCATATTATTGATGCTCTAAGATCGGTTAGAAATCGTTGCCAAAAATGAATTGATTGCAATGGACGCCATTTGAGTACCGTACATCAAAATGCATAGCCTAATATAGAAATTAAAATTGTTCAGTTATTTAAATAATAAACTATATTCAATGTTCTGTGTATGAAAAAACAATTAAAAATGCAGCTTTTTTGTGCTAAAAATATACAGGGTGTTCCATTTGAAACGAGAAAGTGGGTAGATGCGAGTTTTGGGCTGCATAATATTATAGCAAACTAAGAAATTTTCATAGGAAACATTTTCTTGTATTACTAATAATAAAACATACAGGGGATAAATTTAAAATCGATCATTTTTCGTATTACCTCCGTATCTTCTAAACCAGCTTATATTTTTAAGTTATGCTTTTACCATTTTTTAGTTTCTCTCAAATACATCTCATGACACCTACATCAGTTATTCATCTTCACAAATGTGTACACTTTTCCCATTTAATCGACTTTGATCCCCATACATTTAATTGAAAACCGGACCACCCTGTTGGTATGTTTATATATATATATATATATATATATATATATATATATATATATATATATATATATATATATATATATATATATATATATATATATATATATATAGCTCATTCTATCCTTCCTGATCCTTCACATATATCACACTATCCCGCTCCACCCATTAATTGGTGTTTTAGGTAATTGATCAATAAATATATACCTATGGTGAGCGCCAACTATGGTCACATTCGAGAATATACATCAAGAAAGCTTAAGATAAAAGAGTTGTATATATTTCTATTTTCAGTACCTTCCTGAACCCTTAGACTTTTCATGCAATTGCGATCCAATTATACCACTTGCATGTGTCTGAGCTATCAATACTGAGCCATAACGGTGTTGCCAAGTTGACATCTAAGCTATGTCGCATAATCAGCAGTGTTATTATGAGTAATAATAGCGTAATACTGAGATTTTATCAAGAGTTTCATTAACAGTTTAATAATTGTTAGATTAATTGGGTATGCTGAACTACATAATAATTGGCAATAACTGTAAAACAATAATTCTCAAAAACGTTTCGTGTGAAAATATTTTCAAAACTTTTTCAACTGGAAGAAATGGATAGTATTGACTACCAACTCACAGGAAGTCAATAAGTGTAGTAGTGGTTGTATAATTTTTTATCTTAGGTAAGTAGGTATAAATTTTGCTTCATATATTTTTTATTTGTTTTTAGGTTCTCATTTTAACAGCTCGGGCCGTAAACGTTTGTTCTTGTACTTACAGTAAAACACAGACGCATATTACCAGACACACAAGCACACGTACAGCTCTGGCATTTTTGAACACAATGATGTACGATAAGTTTTGAAATATTACTCTTATGTATGTCTTTTTTTTACTTTTTTATCGTTTTGTGACTGGATATACTGTTGATAAATAATTTTTTTTTTTGTACGTATTTTTATTATTATACTCCCTGTTTCATCGGCTTATTGGGGGGAGATTCGCATTAATTTCAACCAAAATATGCAAATGGAAGTTTTTGGTTCAGGAATAAAGCTAATGGAGTCCACGCTAATAAAGAAAACAAAGGAAAAGAACAGTAGTTTTATTTATTAATATTTCAATTTTCCAGAGTACATATTATAGACTACTGCTTTTACAGACGTCCATTTTCTATTTCTAAATAAATTCGTGTGCAATTTTAAAAGTTCTTCAACTTCAAATCTTTTTGGTGGTATCTTCATGCTTATATGTCTCTCAAAATGCTTCGAAATAATTTTTTTTCTTGTGCAGACCAAGTTTGTCTTTGCATATCTTTATTTATAGATCCTCTCTTCCGGTTGATGTTCGTAAAATTTTCGGGATGTAGAGTTGGTTCCTGATCTGACGTATCCTGCGCATTTTCAAAGGTATCTTGAAAATTTAAGAGCCTTTTGTTAGGATCGTGTCTATCAGTAGGTTGACTGTTCTCGTGACAAGGTTCATTATTTATGGAACAGTCGGTATTTGATTCGCGTAATTCTTCAAAAGTGTTATAATGCTCGTGTACAGGTGTAAGCTCAATATCGATTTCGTCTAGCGTCCTTCCTTTGAATCTGTCAGCTCCCCCATCATTCATAAGAAGCAGAAGTTTAGAAACTTTTGCTGTTTGGTATATATTGTCGGGTAACCTATATACATTACAATGCGTATTTAAAGTATGCCCCATGAATTTTGATAACTGCTCGAGATCGTTTTTAGAGAATTGTAGAAGTTGAGTTATAGCTGCTAAATGTTTCCTAAGACGCGTTGCGGTTATACACTTCCAGCCCTGAATGCCACACTTTTCGGCGTATTTTTTTAAAATTTTGGTGCCATCCAGAAAAGAACTTCCGCTAGTATGGAAAACGAAATCATTTTTAGTAACAAAATTAGGTCGTAGTTCTATCAAACGATCGAAATGCTTCTTCGTTTTGGGGAACAAGAGCACTGGAACTCCCCTTCCTCTTTTTCCTCTGATTATAATTCTACTATATGTTTGTAATAGAATTTTTTCTGTTTCCGTTAAACATGCTTGTAGTTCGTTTTCGTCTTGACCTAGGTCAAAATTGATAGCTTTATATGTCTGTACTTTAAGTTGCGCAACTTCTGCAGGACGTCTTCTGTTTAATAGGATTAATTGAATAAAAGTAATTTCTTTGAGCTTATTGCATGCTGTCCTATTAGTATCGTTTATCAATAGTTCATCATATGCATTATCTGAACAAGTCTCCAAATAAATATTTAAGTTCATCTTTGTTCCACTTCTTTTCGTTCAAATTTGCCAGTGCTTGTGCCGAGACTTCATTTGCCCATTGTGATTCAATAAGCGATTTTAGAATTTTTACGTCTTTTATTTGTTGACCAGTGCCTTGTTTTTGCAAGAGTATAATCATTGCTAAATCACAACATTTTTTTAACAGAGTTCCGAAATTTACTGCTAAGCTTGGAGGCTGAAATGTCGCCGTATCTTCGTTATATTTGGCCAATTCACTCCTTGCTGCGATTATCAATTTGAAATGTTGTGGTCGAAGTACATCAAGAAGTTGATTGATTTCACATGATTTTTTTCTGCAGTACATCAAAAATTGCCTAAGCGTCTCATATCTGTTCTTGCCGCATCAAGATTTCCTTTGCTTGCTCTACCTTTTAAATAAGAAGAAGCATAATTGCATATCAGAAGATCCTTTTTTATAGTGCGCGTTATTTCATCAACGCGCATATGTGGAAATAGAACGGTTCGTAGGACCTTATCATCCTTGAAACAAGAATTCATGAGAAGGGTAGTTTGTCCATCACTCTGAGATGTTTGGCGCTTTTGTTTTTCAGCTTCAGGTTTTTCTGAGCAACGTTTGGTGTGTCTGAATAAGCTTTCCTTTTTGTAAAAACCCAAACAAAATTTGCAAGGGAGATAATCCCTTGAATTGCCAACCTCGTTTTGCTTAAGTCTTTTCACCGGTCTTACTATGGATTCGGTACGATTCCTAATGAAATTTCCCCTCTTTTTCAATTTTATCATAGCAGATCGCCTTTCCTTTGAACCAGCTGCATATGAAAAAATGTGTATTACGTCTAATTCTTCACTATGCCATGTAGACAAGTGTCTCAAAAAATGACCCACATCCTTCTCACAATATAAGCAAAAATCCCTCTTGTCTTTGTAATGTTTTTTCTTTACTCTCTCTACTTCAGTATCACTATCCACCATATTATATTCGTCATCGGCACTAGACTTGGTCTGAAAATTAATAGGAATTACTCAAGGAATTGTTAAAATAACAGCTGCATGAATGTAGCCAAATAACGGAGATGATCTCCGTAGAGTTACTGCTTTCATGTACTCTGAGTTCTTCAGGAAAAACAGTATCCACCGGACCACGCAATGAATGGTTTACGGCCGATTTGGTTTCTTCTGGAAGTCCAATTTCTGTTGGAGTATGTGTGTCGTCTGTAGAATTTTGGTTCCCGCAAGATCGGATCTTTTCCTCAACAACATTAGTTGAAAAAGGGACGGTCTCCGTGAATTGGTGAATTCCAACCAATTTTGTTTTTTCACAGGGGCTAATTCTACCACGATCTAAAAAGGAAGTTTGCTATATAAACTAGATACTCTGAAAGTTGTTTTACCTATTTCGGGTAACATAACTTTACATGTTGATCTTATGCTCAAGTCTTGCATTGCACTAGTTGGATTGCTTTGTTGAAGCGGTATTGCTTCACCAAGACCAAAGGGTACAACCCAGTGCGATAGAATTTTAATTTTGTTTGTAGCATTCGAATCCTCATTAGTGCTATCTTCGTTGATCCGTTGATTATTATTAGGCTTATTTTCCTTCAACCAATCTAACACTAACTTGTTTTTATCGCATTCAGAAACTATTGACAAAGCTTTTTCTGGTGGAGATTCAGGTAGATTAAGTTCTGTGAAGCATAGGATATTACCCAATTTATTTCCTACTAAACTGCTACACAAGTGTTATATTTAATGATATTCCATAGACATGCACAGGAACGAAATTACACATTTTAACTAGATCGATATATAAGGCACATTTCCCCTACATGCTAGTACAAAGTTTACAAATAATTTTCGCATGCGCATGCACAAAACATATTTTTAGTATTTGGCCTCATGTTACTTTACTGTGAGGAGTTAAAATTTCATATCAATATAAATGTTTAATATAAATAAAAGATCGGTCTGGCGGACCACACAGAACTCTGTATTCCCATAATTTCATATCGCCAATTACTATTTCGCGTTTTGATGACACAGTCGTTAACATCTCATCATGGGTTACTACGTCCTTTTTGTCAGTACCTAATTCTAACGCTCTGTTCTCTAGCAAATCACGTTTGAAGTTTTGACACTCTCCTCGAGAGCTACTACATTCTCTTTGTCGGTTCCCAATTCCGACGTCACGTTCTCCCAAAAATTAGGTTTGAAGTTTTGACACCACCATTAGTTAGATCTCCCCTAGGACTGCTACCATTCCTTTGCCGGCATCCTGTTCCGACGATCCGTTCTCTCACTAATTGCTGTTGAAGTTTAGATCCCACTATTGTTAACATCTCGTCATGAGCTACCACATCCTGTTTGTCAATACCCAATTCCAACGCCGTGTTCTCCCGTAAATCACGTTTAGTTTTGACACCGCCATCAGTTAGATCTCCTCGAGAGCTACTACATTCTCTTTGTCGGTACCCAATTCCGACGCCGTGTTCTCCCGCAAATTACGTTTTAAGTTTTGACACCGCCATCAGTTAGATTTTCTCGAGAACTACTACATTCTCTTTGTCGGTACTCAATTCCGACATCACGTTCTTCCGCAAATTACGTTTGAAATTTTGACACCGCCATCAGTTAAATCTCCTCGAGAGCTACTACATTCTCTTTATCGGTACCCGATTCCGACGCCGTGTTCTCCCGCAAATTACGTTTCAAGTTTTGACACCGCCATCAGTTAGATTTTCTCGAGAACTACTACATTCTCTTTGTCGGTACCCAATTCCGACGTCACGTTTTCCCAAAAATCACGTTTGAAGTTTTGACACCGCCATCAGTTAGATCTCGAGAACTATTACATTTTCTTTGCCGGGTCGGCATCCTATTCCGACGATCCGTTCTCTCACTAATTGTTCTTGAAGTTTTGATCCCACCATCGTTAACATCCAGTCATGGGCTACCACATCCTGTTTATCAATACCCAATTCCGACACCGTGTTCTCCCGAAAATCACGTTTGAAGTTTTAACACTACCATCAGTTAGATATCCTCGAGAACGACTACAATCCCCTTGTTGGTACCCATTTCAGACGATTCGTTCTTCACTAATTGTTATTGAAGGTTTGATCCCACCAATGTTAACATCTCGCTATGGACTACCACATCCTTTTTGTCAGTATCCAATCTCAAACTAGATTTTTTGGACGATTACCAAACTTCCTTTTCTCTTTCGGAAAAATACACGGAAGTAAAAAAGATCACATGCTCATACCCAAAACACTTTTTTATATCGACCCTCATTTTACTCTTATTCGAAAAACCTGTGGTTGAAATTTCTTATAAATATCTTAGTAAATAAAAAAGTACAGCTGCGCATGCCAAAACCAAGTTATTAATATTGATCCGACATTCACTAAACCTAACAAGAATTATACAAGAAAATGCAACATTTTTTAAAAGATAACAATAATAACAAACAATTATGCTTCTACAAGAATAAAAAAAAAAATGCTGAATGTTATAGAGTACTTACCATTGTCATCGATGTTCTTTTTTAGGGCTAATTGCAATAATTTCACACTTCTTTTCACCATTGTCACCATACAACTTCACTTCACTAATGATAATATTCGAATATAACATGAAAATCGCAAATATTTCATGAATCACGAGTAGGTGCACGTGTTGCAGTGTTGACAAATCTCGGAGCTCAAGATTGATAGAACTATATTTTATACATATATGTGGTTAAAACGAAGCGCGCGCCGCCACGCGAAAAATCTTTGAACTATATTCAGGCGATTCTATACAACGAGCCAAAATTTTATTTGCCCAATAGCCCGCTGGAGATCAAAAGAATGCATTATTAAGGAAAAACAATCCTGAGCCGTATATATGGTTCAGGATTGTCAGCGTGGCTCAGGATTGATAGCCCGCATCCATACTCTTGGCTCAGCATTGTATCAAATATATATATATATATATATATATATATATATATATATATATATATATATATATATATATATATATATAATAAGTTTATTGGGTATCGGCTTAGAAAAATTTTTCTTTATTGATTTTTTGTCAAATTTTCGCCTGTGATTACAGGCTTCATCAGGACTAAAACTAACAAAATTCTCTAAATTATGAACAATACTTTATTAATACACTTACATCTTAAAAGTAAATTTTGTTGAATGATGTATAATATAATTTTGAGGTGTAAAAAACAATGTGTCAATTAGAATGTAATCTGAGCTAACTAAACTATATTAATAAAGGACAATTCTAAATCAAGTAACAAGTATTAAAGCGTGCCACTATATGAAAGGCTGTTTATATTTATTTACAATGAATTATTGGGATTTTAAGTTTTTGTAAATTAAAAATAGACCAGCATAACTAGTGTTTAAATGATTAGTGTCAGACTTAAAATTCATTGTTTCATTATTATTAATGTGAAACATTTCAAGGAAGAGTCTCTCACTATAGTTTTCTGCTTTGTCAATTATTTTTACCTCGTTAAATTTAATAGTATGATCTAGATCTAAACTGTGAACTGTTAAAGCACATCTCTTTTTTTGTAATTTACAGTCACTTTTGTGTAAAGCTATTCTACTTTTCAGCCAGTTAGTTGTGTGTCCTATGTAACACAAATTGCAGACATTGCATGGTATGGAATAAATTACGTTGGACTCTAGTTCTGTGGGTGTTTTATCTTTAATTTTGAAAATAAATTGTTAATCGTGTTTATGTTATAAAAAACTATTTTTATGTTTTTGAATTTAGCGAAAATTTTGATTATTTTGTTACTAATTTGTGGTACAAAGGGAAATTTTTTATATAAAATTAAGTTAGGATCAATTTGGTCCGCTATCTCGTTTTAGTATTATTTACAACATTACGAAAAAGTAAATTATTAATTAAGTTTCTTGGATAATCATTATTAACAAGAACATCACTCAGTTTTTAAGATTTTTGTGTATTAATGAGGATGTACAATATTAATTATTCTATTTTTAAACCTAAAATGATATTTCTTTTCATAAAGAAAGGGTGGCTAGAATAATAATTTATGTATCTACCCGAACTGGTGGGTTTGATGTACCAATCAATAATTAAATTATTATTTTGTTAATTAAATGCATATCCAAGAATGGAACACTATTATTGATTTCATGCTCTACAGTAAATTGTATATTAGGGTTGTAATTGTTAAAAACACTTAAAATGTTGTCTATTTGTTCTCTAGGGCCAATTAAAATTAAATCATCTACGTATTTTTTTATTAAAGTAATTTTACAAGTAAGTTTTGGTAGACTAACATCTATAAGATCATCTAATACAATTTGAGCTAGTATCGGACTTAATGGAGATCCCATAGGTGTACCAAAAATTTGTTTGTAAAATTTATCCCTAAAGGTAAAATAGGTGTTATCAAAATTAATTCAATTATACTAATAAAAGTGTGGTTTGGAATATTAACGTGATTATGAATGAACGTCCATTTCTTATTAATGATTTCTAAAACTAAACTTAATGGAATGTTAGTAAACAAAGAGACAACATCTAAAGAAAATAATGAATGGTTAATTGGAATTTTGAAATTATTGTAAGTTTTGGAAAAAGTAAAAGAGTCTTTAATATTATAGTTTGTGTTATTACCCAAAGCATTAAAAAGTATTTGTGATAACCATTTCGAAAGTTCGTATGTTGGTGAGCCAATTGAAGCTACTATTGGACGTAGTGGACAATTTTCTTTATGAATTTTTGGTAATCCATAGAACTTCGGAGGAATTCCATTGTAGGTGCACATTAGTTTATATTGTGTATCGGAAATCACTTGTGAATTTTTTAAGTTGGAAATTATTTTGTTATATTTGTTTTGGATAGTTAAAGTAGGGTCTCGAGGAATTAGTTTATATGTTTTAGTATCTTTTAGTAATAGTTCTCCTCTGTTAACGTAATCCTTATTATTCATTAACACTGTCACATTGCCTTTATCTGCTCTGAGTACTAAAATTTCTTGATGTTGTTTTAGAAATTTTTTAGTTGCAATAAAGCCTTTTTGATAAACGTCCAATGGTTGGGGAGGTGTTTTGTAATAATTGCTAAGAATGTTGATAGCTTTGGCTCTTAGAGCGTCTTTAGCTTCTTTATCTGTGGCTTCTATGATGGCTTCGCTTTGAGCCAATAGTAAAGGTAACTGAATGTCTTTCTTTAGTGGTTTTATACTAAATTTTGGACCTAGTGCTAAAAAATCATTAATAATAGCAGGGACAGTTACATCTGTTAGGTTTTTAATCCATTTTTGTTTATTGCTGCTCTTGGGAGTATTATCTTCATTGTTCTTAATTAGAGCATTTAGTTTGTTAATATTTGAATTTTTTACCTTCTCATATATATATATATATATATATATATATATATATATATATATATATATATATATATATATATCATACCATCAGTGAGTAATTTTTTTGTTGATTAGCTGGTGAAGGTGAAAGTTTAATGAGTTCTGAATACCCTAAAGGTCCTTGGTCATCATTATTCCTTACAATTTGTTTGTTTTTGAAGATCTCTAAACTTTCATAGCAATCAAGTTTGTACTTATTACTAAAGATACCTTATCCACTATATGATTTTTATCAAACATATGTAGGGCTACAGTAGATTTGTCCCAACGTTTGTATTTCATATGAGCGAAATGTTCTTTAAAGCGAATTTTGATAGGTCGTTTAGTTTACCCTACGTATATTTGTTCACAATTTGTTTGTTTCCTAACTATATTCATAACCACTTCATCTGAAAACTCATATGTAGCAATTTATTTAACAACGCGAAATTCTTTATTATTAAACTAGAAGAGGAAAATTAAGTAATCCATGAACCAAAAAATGAATAGCCGCGAGTTTATGCTGCTTACATCTATTTGTAGTTTATTACCATTTCTTGTTACCAGAGTATCAGGAAACTGAAGACTGTCATTTGCCTGTATCTCATAGGTAAATTTGGTTGTCAGAAAATTAGAATTTAAAGTTTCTACCAAGTTCTCAACGCAAAAAATGGTAGTATTAAGGATGGCACACACATCATCTACGTATCTAATCCAAACTCTAGGAACATAAGGTAAATCGCGTTTTAAGTCTGTTTTAAACTTACCCATGAATAGATTGGCAATAAATTATTGCTCATTATCGTACCGTGTTCTTGTTTGAAAAAATGATGGTTAATTTTAATATTTACATTTTGCTATAACCAGTCTGTGTTCCCTATTTAACTCTGCTCCTCTATATACTCATATCTTTTATTACATCTTTAGAGTGTTTACTAAATGTTATTTACTTTATTACGCCTTTTAAATTTCGTTGTGGCGCTTCAAATGTTATTTTATGAATTTCTTTATGTTGATGGTTGATTATCAACACAAAATTTTATCATCCTTCTCCCATTTCAGTTTATTGTTGCTTCACGTCCGTATTTACCAATAGTACCGAAGCCTATCTTTCCATTGTCTCCCATAATGATAAGGTGTTTAGACTTCTCTCTTTCTTTTCTTGTTATTTCCTGAAGTTTGTTGTAGAATTCTGTTTTTTCATTTTCTGTACTGTACTGTAGGTTTGAATTATACATATTGTTTTTTTAATTACCTACTACATTTATTTTAATAATTCTTCAACTAACTGCATATTTCGTTACTGTCTTTTCTAAATCAGGGTATATTATTATTTCTACTTCTTTTACTGCTCGACTCATTTCTTTTACTCCCGAATGTTTAAGTGTGTATCCTTTATCCAAAACGTTTAATCCTTTTCTCTTTTTTTTTGTCTCACTGATTCCTAATATATGCACTTTGTAATTTTCTAAATCGCTTACAAATTCTGGTTCCTTGCCTTGCTGCTACAATGCTGTAATATTTCACATCCCTATTTTTAGTTTCCAATTTCGTTTGCCATGTTAGTCATCAATCGTCTCCTGTCCGATTTAGTTGTACTTAGTTTTTTGGATGTGGTTCATTAATGTTTTGTATTCTTGCATCCCAGTCAAATCTTTTTCCATCTATAAATATCTTTTAATACGCTACTGTCAACTTCTATTGTTAAATCATTTTCGATGTACATGTTTGTTCCTCTTAGATATTTTTCTTCTCCATAATTCGTTTCTCCCGATTTTAGTTACACAATTACTATTTGCTTGTTGTCCTTATTTTTGGATTTTTGGATATTTACTAATTTTTCTTTTAATAATTGTTCCACTTCATCCTCTAGTTTATTTTCGTTGATATTAACGCCTTTAATTACAATGTTATTTATGCGGTTAGCTTTTACTTGTTTCTCTAATCTTTCTTCTTTTCTTTTTTCCAGTCTTCTGCTTTTTTCTCCCAGCCCGCCGTTGTTTTATGGAATTCTGATTCGAGTTTCCACAGTTTCTGTTGAATTCTTCTTGCTTATTAATTATTTCTTCTTTTAACTCGTCTTTCAACTAATCTAATTTCTTTATTATCGCCTCCATCTCACTTTCTTTTCTATTGGTATGTTTGCTGTGATTTCCTTATGTGGTGTTCTTTGTATTTTTTGTCTTTTTTTTAATGCTGTTTCCCTTTCCCCCTTGTCAAATTCTTCCGGTGTAACTTCTCATCTTCTTTTTAACCAATCCAAACCATTCAACCGCTCATGGGCGTAGCCAGCTAAGGGCAGGGAGGGGCAACTGCCCCCCCCTGGAAGCAAAAATAAATTAAATAATTTTTAAATTTTAATAAACAAAAAATTAAATCTAAAATATACATATTTTTCTGTTCTGCATATTTTTTTTGTTATCTGTTATTAGTTTAATTTAAGTATAATTAAAATCTCAAAGTTTTGTTTTCATTTGCCTTTTCTTTTTATCCTAAAATTTTACATTTTGAACGACCATGGACCATGGTTTGCTCCCCCTGTTATAAATTCTGGCTACGCCCTTGCAACCGCTGATGATGATAGCTTAGTTATTGAAACGCGTTCGGCGTTGTTTAATTTTTGTGTGGTACGTGGGTGTATATTGATTGTTACAGGTCCTGCGACAGTTGCAGTGGTCCAGATTTTTCAAGTGAGATGGCTTACCGGTCAAGGTTGAGGAACAGGTTTTCTAAAATTAAGAATATGATATTTTTAATTAATACTGACACCAAATTTCTAAAAGATTGCCGTAGGTTAGATGTTTTTCCAAATTTTATTAATGTTGCTAGAAACTGTAATTCATATGTAGGTACGATTACATGTGTATAATTTGTACTCATAGTAGGTATCAATTATTAAAAAAAAGCCATCACTTTATCCTTTAATCAGATCTTATTGTATAAAATTATGAAACAATATATCAAAAGAAGTAAATTGTAAATACATGTACATATATAATACATAATGTATTGTTGTACAATGGAAATCAATATTTAGCAATTTGTATTAATAAATTTTAGACTTATTGATCTGTCAGGTATACGATTCATTCGGTAAACCATTCCTATTTTTGGACTACCGACTGGTTCCAATTTGAATGATTTCAGTATCTAAAAACAATAACAGGAATTTGTTTTATTTGTACAAAGAAAATTAAAATTAGTAGTAAGTACATGATGTATAGGATGGCTGCTGTAACTTTGGATCAACTTAATAAAAATATTTGAGTAAGGGCTCGTTACATGACTCCCTACTTGTAGAATTCTGCCACCACCACAAATCTTAATGATACTTTTGGAGTTGGCATATATATTTCGTTATACCTTGACCCTATTCACCCTGTAGTCGGGGTCAATAAGATCACCCATATAAATTGTATTGAAAACTCTTCCATTCAAAGACAGAACAGAAAAAACTAGGATCAAAGAAAAAATTAAAAAAAAATTGCAAAAGGTTTTTTTGCTGGTGCACTACTATAACTGTGTTATATTTGACATATTATTTATATTTTGTCATAACAAAGTGTAAAACAATATTCCAAAAACATTACCTAATACAATTAAAGTAGCACTCTAAACAGTAAAATACATTTTAAATGTATCAAAAATTAACTTTAAAGTTAAATTCCCCTCTTTGGTGTTCCGCTGGATCTTTCTAACTACATGGAAATATTCGTAGAAACTTTGATCTTCTATTTCAGGAAAGTGGTATACAAATCCTGCAATGTCCCTTGTATTTTTCCCTCTTAAAAATTTCCCCTCATTTTCACCATTTTAGTGTCTTAGCATATACAGGGTTTTTCATGGTAGGCGTTCGTTAGAAATTTATGTGTTTAGAAACAATTTAGAAATCTGAATTTTTGGACTTAAAGGTTATTAAGATTCTCTTTCATTCTAAAATATTTTCAAGGTCATGTTACTTCCGGTTATACCGGAAGTCGCCACTAACTTCCTTATTTTAAATTGAACACCCTGTATATTATAATAAAATACTTATCTTTTTGGGATTTTTTAATGGTGTACTTTAAATTATACAATCTAAACGTTTCGATAACACTTACAGTTATCTTCGTCAGTAGCAATGTATGTTAAAAATTGTTAAAGATGTAGTAAACAATTTTGTCAAATTTGAAAAATTCAAACATAAACATAAGCCTGCTATTAATATAACAGTTTGAGAAACATATAAGCCAACAGTTTCTCAAACTGGTGAAAGTTTACATTTTCATAACCCTGTATATTATTTTATTTTTGGATTCTTGATAAAATTTTAGGATGTCTTATAAGGGTTTCCTATACTTTTTTCAACTGTTTCTTAGATATCTTGATTTTTTAAAAAATTTTGAAAGATGTAACCCTATTTTCAACACTGCTTGTCTTACTTATTTTTGACTGATGGAAAGTGCTTCTGGAGTATACAGAAGCATAAGAACTATACTTTTGAAATACTCATTGACAATTGATTTATTGCATACATGGTGTTCAAAATTTGATGAACTATTAAACAATTTTTAAAGTTGAAAAACTTTGTTCATTCAAATGTGACACCCTGTATATTATTGGATGAATAGATGCAGCATTTAGTTATGCATCGTTTGGCTATAACATTACCTATACCTATTATCGACAATTTTCTTGTTAATTAATATTTTCTACTTTAATGTGATTTTTGACAGAAACTGAAATGTTTTTCAAAAATAAAATGAACTTAATTCAAACTACACAAATTCTATTTTATTAAAACAATGAAATAAAACAAGAAAATAACAAAATTGAGAGCATAATAGCAAATGAAAAACATAAAACAATTATTTGAACATAACTAGAAGAAAAGTGATAAAAAAGATAAAATGAATGATTACAAATGTTCCATATGACAGCCAATTTTATTTAACGTGTTAGCTTATTTTCACGCTTATCCACGAACTTCAATTACAGCAGCTGCACTGGATTTGGATATTTCACAAACATCAATCCACAGAATATTAAAGAATTTATTCTTGTACAAATGACCGAATATCCGAGATTTCTTCACAACATTATTTGGACCGATGAATCAAAATTCAGTAGAAAAGGAATTTTCAATCGTCGAAATAATCACCACTGGGCACAAGATAATCCTCATGTAACAAGAGAACGTAATCACCAGTTCCAATTTAGTTTTAACGTTTTTTGTTTAGTTATGGATAATAGAGTGGCATATCAAGTGTACGATGAAAATTTGAATGGGGCGAGATATCTTGAAATTATCCGTGGATTTGTTATGGATTTTCTAAATACTCTACCTGCATGTGACAGGGCAAACAGTTGGTATCAGCTGGATGGTGCTCCTGCACATTCCACTATAGCTGTACACCAACAGTTGACATTGATGTTTGAAGATCGGTGGATTGGCCCACAAGGATCTTGGAACTGGCCACCGAGACCACCCGATTTGACGCCCTGGACTTTTACCTCTGGGGTCGTATAAAAGAATTAGTGTACTCTAGGCCAGTTTAAACTAGAGAGGAAATGTTAAATCGTGTTCACAATGCATTCAATAGTATGTGTCCACACGAAATTCGGCGATCTATTTCGCAAGGAGTATATGATAGAGTAATAAAATACTTAAATCAAATTGGCGGTCATGTGGAACATTTGTAATGATTCATTTTATCTTTTTTATCGCTTTTCTTCTAGTTATGTTCAAATAATTGTTTTATGTTTTTATTTGTTATTATGCTCTCAATTTTGTTATCTTCTTGTTTTATTTCATTGTTTTAATAAAATAGAATTTGTGTAGTTTGAATTAAGTTCATTTTATTTTTGAAAAACATTTCAGTTTCTGTCAAAAATCACATTAAAGTAGAAAATATTAATTAACAAGAAAATTGTCGATAATAGGTATAGGTAATGTTATAGCCAAACGATGCATAACTAAATGCTGCATCTATTCATCCAATAATATACAGGGTGTCACATTTGAATTAACAAAGTTTTTCAACTTTAAAAATTGTTTAATAGTTCATCAAATTTTGAACACCATGTATGCAATAAATCAATTGTGAATGAGTATTTCAAAAGTATAGTTTTTATGCTTCTGTCTACTTCAGAAGCACTTTCCATCAGTCAAAAATAAGTAAGACAAGCAGTGTTGAAAATAGGGTTACATCTTGCAAAATTTTTGAAAAAATCAAGATATCTAAGAAACAGTTGAAAAAAGGTATAGGAAACCCTTATAAGACTTATCCTAAAATTTTGTCAAGAATCCAAAAATAAAATAATATACAGGGTGTTCCATTTAAAATAAGGAAGTTAGTGGCGACTTCCGGTATAATCGGAAGTAACATGACCTTGAAAATATTTTAGAATGAAAGAGAATCTTAAATAACCCTTAAGTCCAAAAATTCAGATTTATAAATTGTTTCTAACCACATAAACTTCTAACGAACGCCTACCGTGGATATAATAGAGCATTTTACTCGAATAAGCTGTTTAATTTTCGAATCAAGTTGGTTGCTGCTATCTTAGCTTTGTTTATCCGATAAAACGTTCTGTTCATCTTCGTCTGATCTATCTAGTTCTGCTTCTAGAGCCTGTTCTACCACATCTGACTTACCATTAGATTCAACTCCTACACTCTGACCAGCAACTACTTTCAATTTCTTCTTAATCAGTCTTCCGGTTTCTTGGTTTCCATATCTTAGCTAAGGAAAGACCATTCAATATGTTCATTAACTGTGCCGTTCTGTATTTGTATTTCTTGAATAGAATTTAAAAATTGGTTTTTGTTGCTTTTCGGAATTCTAACATTTTTTGTTTTCGAAGGCGTTTTCCTCCAGTTTTTGCGTATAGTCTGGGAAATTCACATTTTGGAAGGGAAAGTTCAGCCATTTCATGTCCCTTCTTCGATTTTAGAAGAGTTTTTCCAAGCTGTCCTTAGGGACGAAAGAATTCGAAATCCACTGGCTGGGTTAGATGCGTTGAATTGCTTGGAAGGAAAATAAATGATATATTTTCATTCTGATAATTGTTATAGACTAAACCTATAGGTATGAACAAAAATTATCTACAATGAGTACTTTCTTACCGGACAGCCTAGTTTAAATATGGGACGGCAATGGTTCTAAGCCAGTCCTCAAAAATAATAGAGCCTGTCGCATCCACAGTTAATTTATATTTTGTTCGTTTTTTTTTGTTTTTTTTTACTCAATTTAATTATTTTATTTTGTTCAAAATATTAATATTTCAAACTTTGTATTCAAGAGTTTATAATAAAATAAAATGCTCATGCCACTCTCCATAAAAATTAACAATATTTCATTCGTGTATACGAGCCCTTAAAGACTACCTAAAAGCGCATACACGCGCTGTGCAAAAGAACTGACATGAGCACGCTCTTGGTCGTTAAGTATTGTTCGAAACCCAATCACCGGCTTGAATTATCAATCGCCTTAATTTGGTTTAATCGCAAATTACAATTTCATGTGTCGTTTGTATCTGTGTTAAATAAACTGGTGTCCGTAAGCTGGCCAGCCGAAGAAAGCGAAGAACGTACCTCCTTGGATGTCATACAAAAGGGGAAGTTTTTAAGACTCACGCTTTATTTCATATTTATCTGTCGCCAGTCCTCTATTAATCTCTCCTACGAGCAAATATCTTGGGAATTCTCAAACAAAAAAAATATACGGGAATTCATGCAACAAAGACGAACCACTCACTTTCGCTGCAATTACATCTGGTACATTTAGGAGCCCCTGTTCTACAGGTGGAATATGTTTTTTTATTTATAGACAATATACCTAACAGGGCAGCATACCGCCATCACCAGCAACAGCAAACGTAATTGAGACAGCCGATTTCGTGCTGTTCATTACCCTTTCGGGATATTTGCAGCCCCTCTTTGCAATAACTTTAGACCTTCCTGGATCGTTACATAAATTGGTTTCGTCGTAATTGATAATGTTACTTTGCGGTTTCCCATAAATCTTTAAAATAATCATTTATAATCTCAGAGGAAACCTTTGCTTGTGATCTTATAATATTTTGGCCAATTCTTTCGGCGAGCTTACCTTTATGACGAATAACAAAGATTTTGCGAAATCGTACCCCGGCATATTGTCGTTAAATTTTGGCACTGTTTTCCTCACTGAATCTAAATAGCTTTTCATCACTACACGAAGGTCATGTAAATCCATGGGAGATTCTCATTCTGAGCACAATTGCAATTTTGCTACGATTAGACTCTTCTCAATATTCGAAAATGCAGTTTATCCTCTGTTTCTAGAGTGTTTTATTTTTTAAATGTCTTTGAAGAACTGAATACGGAATTCAAAAATCAGTCTATACCTTCCTGATGCTTGTACCACGTTCTACTGTGCTACGGTCCTGTTTCATGACTTTACCACTATATTTCTTATACCGTTTCGCACCTGGAACTGACTTATAGACATGCGACATGATGACCCTATTCACCCCGCCGGATAAGTTAACCTAAAAGCTAAAATATGCAATACCGCGAAATTAATGAGTATTTATTTAAATGTAGTGAATGAACTTGGACCTCTTGAAACTATTGCTACAATTGTGCAATTTTACCGAAGGTTGTTCATTTTTGCCGCATTGCGAGGGTGGATCAGATATAAACGGGAGATATTTTATGTTTTAAAATGATTTATTAAAGAACTAGCTTACCCGTATCGCGCGTTGATGTGATCTCAGCCTCCCTGAGGGGCCGATATTCAAAAAACTTTTATGCCAGAAACCTTCCCGGGAGTGTACTCAACAACTCCGCAAGGAATTTATTAATAATATATGTGCGAAGAAAATTTTTGCAAGAACTTTGCCAGTTGAGAGTCGAGTCTTGGCTTTCACTGGGCTGACTCCCCTTTTTCCGCCACTCAATATTGGCTCCTTTCGACTCCGGCACACACTTACGGAACTCTAGGTCATTTGCAATGATCGCTTGTCAGCTTTCATAACTTATTTCGACCTTCTCTGTAATTTCGCAAACTTCGATTCGTCTCTCCTCTTCAATAAAGCCTCGAACCGCTCGAATGTTTTCGCTTGTGATGCTGGTCCGTCCTTCCTTGAACGGTTTATACCAGGCAAACACATGAGTCCCATGAATCAGTTTAGGTTTAAAGAAACCCAGAATACTATAGGATTGAAATTCAACACTATACTCTGTTTAACCATTTGCCAAGAGAAGTCCGGCTCTATGCAGCCAAACCGAAAACCATGATGACATACTGGAGAGGATTCAAGAGTGCACTAGCGTTCACATGCTGCCGCTGGAAATAATGCAAGGCTAGAGAGGGAACAACGCAACATTAATTTAGCCGAGTATGAAAAAGGAAGAGAGGAGTATGGACCGCACAGAAGAGACTGGGACATTAGATATAGCAGAATTTTGCCTACTATCAGCAATGGAGACCCCCAACAGCTGAAGAGCAAAACATTGTGCTTACTCTTATAGAGAATGACTGACCATATCAAAGACGAGTCAAGTAACGAACATGAACAAATGGACAAAATTCCATGTCGTCCAATAATTGTAGCAAAATTGGAAGGAGTGAGTCAAGGTATTCTGAATGATACTGGAAGCCAAGTGAACGTGATGTCGAGAGACTTTATTAAGTACACTTGAGACAAAATGTCCAGAAGTTATCGTATTACCTGTTCAAGGAATCGCCATACAGGATGTCATGGGAAAAGTAGCCAAGGTCTGTTATCTTGGGAATGGATTGAATGATAGAGAAAAGAGTTAATATTGACATTCCACGAAAGGAATTAAAGTTTGTGCACGATAATATTGATTATTATGTAAAGTTCTAATAAGGAACAGTTGATAAAGACCGCAAAAATGCATTTGTTCAACCATGAAGGGACAGATGGAGAAGACAAAGCAATCATTGAAGAATTACTGAACCGCCGGATAGGTGATATAGAAAAATCGGAACATCCCATGTCAAATCCAATAGTGATTGAACCGAAATCTGATGGAAGTGTAAGAATTTGTCTGGATGCTCGACGTTGGAACTAAATTTTACAAGAGAATAGGAATTCTCCTCCCCACTTGAAAAATCCTAGAAAAATTTCACAATCCAGTTTATCTAAGTTCGACGGACATGTTATTTTACATCTTAATTCAAGGAAGTACACCGCCTTCCTAGTGAATGAGGAGAGTTACTAATACTAAGTATTTCCGTCCGGCATAATGTCTCTGTGGCCGTTTTTAATCATTGCCTTGATCGGGTGTTTTATCTTACTGTATAATATAAGTTGACGACATCCTCAAAGCGTCAAGGTCATTAGAAGAGCAGTTGATAATGTTATTGGCCAGGATCAGAGAATCGCACATGTTGATAAATCCAAGAAAAGCAAATTTTACAAAAGTTTGATTTCTGGGACATATCATTAGCAGAATGAAGGGATAACAATTAACCCAGAAAATTTGTAGGCGTCAGGACGTGTCCAGCCTCCAAAAATAAAAAGAAACTGCTATCGTTTTGAGCATGCCTAACTTTTGTCAACGCTTCAAGGATAATTTTTTTGGAAGTGTCAAGAATTCTCCACACTTCACGTCAAAGACTCAATTTACTCATTGTTTCACCGCAGAAATGGTCTTGAAGTTCGCTGATTTTTCTCGACCTTTTATACTTTATATGAACGCATCCATCAATACACTTGGAATTCACCAACATTAGGAAGATGCGAACGTCGAAATACTTGAAGTCCACTAAAAAACGGTATAGCATAAGTAAAATTGTTGGCAATCGTCTTCGGATGCATGAAATTTTTTACATAGATTCTGGGATACAAGGTAGTGGTTTATACATATCATAAAGCTTTAACGTTTCTATTAAGGTGTAAGTCGCTCAACTCAAGATTACAGCGAATTGCAAGAATTTAATTTGAAAATAGAATATTGTCAAGGTGTATTGGAGAGTAGATTTTTTATCAAGATTTCGGAAAGAAAGGTCAGATGACACCTGCGGCAACTGTGGGAAAGGTAAACAAAATTGAAGCGGAAAATCGGCTGATGGAACCGACTAAGAATCTGGTGAGGGATTAGACGAAGGGTGGTCATGGAAGCTAGACCAAGAAGAGCTGCAGTTGAGTATTTATTTGTGAAATGGACTTCTTACCAAATATGTCAATTTATATCCTGTGAAAAAGTTATTGAAAAAAATTGTCAGAAATCTGGTGCAGTCATTGGGAAAACCTGAAACGGAAACCATTTCGTATCGAAAAAGTGGTCCAACATTCTAGCTTAATGGGGTATAAGGTGAAAATGCCCTTAGTGTGCATCCGGTCTCGAACCCAGGGTATGCGAGAACCAGGAAGGTTATTCAGAACCTACTGTCATGAGAACCACATTGATTGGGCGACCTGGATAGAAAAAATAGAAATATAAATCATTTCATCCGTGTCTTAGAGCACGGGTTTTTCGCCAAGTACGACAAAAAATCTCGAAGTTAATCAAATTTTTGACGGGACATTTAGTCTTGTAATGAACCCATCATCAGTGTAGTACACTACCTAAGAAGATGAACAAATTTTTCGTTTTACATGGAGGACTATACGAGGTGGTGGAAGAATGAAAACCCATACCTGCCGACTCACCCATCGTTAAATAGTGACTTTTACGAAACATGTGAAGAAACATCCACTGGAAGAATTGGTTTTGGTAACTGAAATGAGTAGTAATGTTTATGAATAGTGCAAAAATATGTTATTCAATTTTTTTCGAAAAAGGACAGTCAACACTTACAAAAATATATTTGTCAAGATGATGTTAATAAAGGGTCTCATATTTACGAATGGTTTTTGTATTTAGAAATTGTAAAAATTGTAGCATCAATACTAATAATATATTGCTTGTCTTAAGGGGTCAATTTTAGGATACAACTCACCTTATAAAAATAGGACTCAAAAATCAAACAGCCCAACTACCCAACAGGGTGGATGCCTAAATACGTGCGTGTGAGTGCGCGCGAGTGTGGGGTGCGTGCTGGACGACGTGCGTGTGTATGTGGATGTGTGTTAGTATCCACGATAACTCCAAAACGATTAAACGTACCTTTGTGGGTTGAGATATAGGCACAGACCCAAACGTGTCAAATATCGTATTGCCATCCCATCCGAGAAGCACTTAGGTTTCTCTCCGTTTTATAAAAACCGCTACCTCGGCCAGGTTTGAACACGCGCCGCTCGGGTGAATTGCAAGCACTTTAACCATTCCGCCACCGAGGCAGCTATATTGTTATTAAAATTATTTCATTTCTTTTAATTTACACTTTGTAGGTTGGAAGGTTATGTGTTGTTCCACACCAGATATATTTTGTTTCTGCGTTCATACCATAACTATATACTCCCCAAATGCTGTTATCGCTATTGCAATAAGGATTGTTGTAATAACCGAGCTGACAAGTGAATGCGGTGCAATTTGTGTGCTTGGTGAATATTGAAAATCTCGCTGTATTTCTCTGCTTTTTCTAACTGTTCCTGCTTTGAACACCGGATCTATTTGATGTATTCATTGTTAGGGTTTTTTCAGTATGATTGCTTATACTGATATTGATACGTTTGGCGTGGCTGCCAAGTACAGTAGTTGCTGTGCTTGGTTTGTATGGTACAATTATGCGAAATCTTGGTGATACCTGTTGTACTGAGTCTGGTTTCTCACCTGTCATCATTGCATATGATTGCTTTACTGGTGGGTTGTTTTGTAATGAACATCTATGAATTTGTTACGTACAACTGTTTCCATATGATGCTTTTTATCTTGTATGACTGTATATTGCATTGTTATCCGTTCTTCCTCTATTCCGCAGTCTTTATAATGCTTCTGATATGCGCTTCTGTGTGAGAACGTAATTGATATGTAGAATTTTGTTGTAATGCACCAGGTTCACGGTTGTTTGGTAGGTACCGAGAATGCGAACGATTAGTTTATTTTCGTTTATTGTCCTATACTGTTCTTACACCTTATTTATCGTTTCTATTGCTTCACTGAATTTCTGACGAAACCGTTCCATGTAGTTTTGTATCCTATTCTCTGTTTCATTGAACGTTGACACAGCTGCTATCATTGTTTTGGTTTGACACTCCGAGTTTCGGATAATTTCTCATTGGTCCTGATAGTCTTGCAGGAATCTGTCAGACTGATTCCGCATTTCTGTGTTTTTTGATAATTATTTTTTTAGTTTTAGCTAACGTGCTATTGGATCCTCCTTGGACGGGATTCAGAGTGTATAATCCCTGTTTGGGATTTTTTGTGCGGTGTACTTGTGTTGAATACTGATTTTTTCTATTCTGGATACCATTCGGGTTATTGCTTGATGTTTATTTTTGTTATTTTTTATCTGCCATCAACATTCAGTCTGTTAACCTACTAAGTTGACTTTTGCTTTCTTGCCACCACTCAGGATTATTTTGGCGTAACCTTCGGGCGCTATTAGACATTATTGTATCTGCTAAAACGGTGTTCTAGGGTTCCATGTCTAGTTCGAACGCCTTTCATGGAAACGTTTATGGTAACATTTCCGATATTTTGAACAGCCTGTACTGTGTTTTAACTTGATTGCCGTCGTTGTATTTGCACTGTTAGTTTTCCTTTTGTAGATGTTAGTTTGTTGTTTCTCAGCGATGTTGCCATAGCATTAGAGCTTTGCTTAGGTAACTTTAATTCTTCAGCTCTTCGTGATAAATGACGCTTGTGACCCAGGGTCGATTAATAGTCTTACTAACTGATTAATCATATATCTAAAAAACGTTACGTAAAAATATATATGGCAAAATCACGCTCTGAATAATTCAAATCACAACCCGTGTCACGCGAGTGACGCTGATTCATATATTAACTTGTCATGATTATTAGATGCGCTGGTCCATTTCATAAAAGAAAACTCCCTTTAGTAAAAAGGATAACAAAGACAGATAAGAGATTGCCGAAGCGTTTCATAGTAAGGGATGAAGCTATTTCAAGAAAATGAATTATTACTAGCGAGTGACTAAAAAATTACAATTACCATGCCATTGCTATCTTTCAATATTGTAGATATATACAACGTAAACATGCAATTACCGCTTTAATGAGAGTCACCATTTCTTGCTCAGCAATACGTTTACCAGGGCACATCCTTGGACCATACCCAAATGGTAAAGAAGCGAAAGGATGTAAATGTTGACCAGAATTTCGCAACCACCTTTGCGGTTTAAATTTAAGTGGTTCTTCGAAGTATTGGGCGCTTTGAGAAGTAACTGAGCTAAATGCAGATACCAGAGTCTGCAATATAATAATTTTAAAAATATTTTATTTTGAGTTTCTCATATTTACACTAGCTGGAATTCGATAACCTCCAATTTCAGTGTCCTTTATCAAAAAGCGACTATTAGCACCAGCTGTTGGTGAAAGTCTTAATGTTTCTTTTATGCAAGCACGTATTAAAGGACAACTTTCAGTATTTGAAATAATTTCTGCTCTTGCCATTTCCTGAATTTCGTGATTGTGCGATAAATAATGCAGAGTCATAGACAGACTCGTCGCAACAGCATCGATTCCACCTAAAAATACTTCCATAGATAACATTACAACATCATCCCAATTCAAGCTTTCATTCTTCAGCAGATAATACATGTATGGATTTTCTGCTTTTAACAAATTCGGTGTTTGGAGCTGTTTTTTAATAACATCCAAATAATGTTTTATTTTACTGAAATTGTACTGATATCAAAGTTATTATGCTGAACAGTTTGACTCACTTATATATAATTGTATGTCCCTCCTCCAACTTGCGATAACCCGCATTTTTAAACACTTTCCATACTGGAGGTCCTATAAGAGTAGAATATATTCCATCCATAAAATTACAGCTTGCTTTGATTATATCTTCAGTCCCCTTCTGTTGTTCTCCTAAACAGCTGAATCGATGACCCGGACAAACCACTGAAATAGCTAAATGAAACCGTATTAAATATGCGATTTAAGCGTAAATCAATATACTTACATTCAATCGTAAATTTCAGTAAATGATTAAAAAGATCATTTAAAACAAGCTCTTTATCCAAATTCCGATTAATGTAATCAACGAAAGCCTCGCTAACATTTTCTTGCTTATTCAAATAAGCGGAAACTAAATTTGCCTTTAATAGCGGTATAACTCCGCTGCGAAACTTGTACCATTCTTCCCCATTTCCTGGCACCACTCCTACACTGTTAAATGTTTTTTTCCGATAGTGTATCAGTGCTGGAAATGGTGGTCTAATAGGCATTTTTCCTTCATTACGAAATAATGTTTCTGTATCATCCGCATTTACAGTCATTACAATATTAATACCTCCTAATTTTAATCGAAATATGGGACCTAATTTTTTACTTATGTCATATATTGCTTCACTTAAACGTTCTGTGGAGTATTTACCTAAACATTTTTCTTAGATGAAATCAGTGATGGCATTGATTAATGACTTACCACCTGGTAGAAATAGATAAGTATGGCCTATTAATGGTACACTTGGTAATGTAGGTAGGCTTTTAAATAGTTTAATTTGTTTGTTCACCATACTTATTGTTGTTATACGCTTTCTGAGTTTTACAGTAATATGAACTAAAAAGATGTAAATTTTAGAATAATTTAAAAGTAAAATAGTTGTTTGTATTACATTTGAATTAATGAAATGTTTTGAATTTATGTATTTGTCTTTTATATATCTAGTAGTTCAAAATTATCAGGTAGT
Organism: Vesta saturnalis; assembly: GCA_036346205.1. NCBI lineage: Eukaryota > Metazoa > Arthropoda > Insecta > Coleoptera > Lampyridae > Vesta > Vesta saturnalis. The sequence continues at coordinate 13,045,256 of JARFJB010001883.1, read as the reverse complement.
GACGATAAGTAAGAATTTAAGAAACATCCTGTATATGCCGATGTATAGGTTAAGTATGGTTACTTTTAATTGTAACTTTATTTTTAAAGTTGCAATAAATAACACATAAACTAGTAACAATAAGCAATAAATTTGTAAACATATGTATAATTACTTACGATATGTGTATATAACAGTTTTGTTATTCAAAGTTCACATAAACACAAACATGCTCTTATAGGCAACCCGGTCATCAAATATGAAATGTTAAGTGCCTAATCCAACGGCAAAATAATATACAAATATTTTTTTTCTCGCATACACATTTTAATTATTTATGCAGAGAGCTTAAGCATGGAATAACATTTTTGTGGACGCTTCTTTATTGAAAATTAAACTTTTAAAGAACCACTTTGAAGTGGACCTAACTAAGAAATTGATTTTTTGTGCTAATGCAGGGCTGTCCAACTGCAAGTGCTCCAAGGACCGCTTAAAAAAAATGCGTTTTGGAGGGCCGCATTAGAGAATACTTCGTATGCAACTTTATCAGTTAGTTTTAATAGGTATGGTATATAAAGAAAAAACGCGTTTGTATTATTATTTTAATTTATTCAAAAAAATATCTACTTACAAAAAAATTAGTGAGAAATTTGAGGATGTTGATTTTCACTAACTAATGCATCAATATTAACTTCAATATTTGTTGTTGATAAACGAAGCAACTGAGTAAGCGACTTATCAGAGAGGGAACATCTATATTTTAACTTTATAAATTTCAAATTGGAAAAGCTGCTTTCGCAAAGATACGTGCTTCCCAGCATTGAGCCCAGTGTAAGCCCTAAGTTTCGCAAGTTGGGATATCGTTCTTCTGGCAGCAACTTGAAAAAGTCCAATCCAGTTTCAGTTCTTCCTTGGTAAAAAGGATCTGATTGCAAGTCACACAATTCCAGTTGAAGTTCTCCTCTGCTTACATTCTCAACTGAAATTGTAAGAGGCTGGGTGAAAACTAAAATCTTTCTTTCTATTTGTTTAAAATCGCTAAATTGTTTATCAAATTCTTCTGCAACTGTGTCAATGTATTTTATGTGAGGTAAATTTATTTCTTTAGAATGCTCTTTACAACTTGGAAACAATGAAAAATCTTTTTTTTCTAATGAAGACTTGAAAAGCTTAATCTTATTCTTAAATCCATTTATGTGTCCAAATAAGTTGGCCATATTCTGCTGTTTTCCTTGTAGCTTCAAATTCAATTCGTTAAGGTGAGATGTCAGGTCTGTTAAAAATGCAAGGTGTGCTACAAATTGTGCATCTACCATTTGATTTTCCAGTTCCGTAGTGTTGGACTTGACTTCATCTTTAAGGAAAATAGGAATCCCCTTGCGTATAGCGAAGAGTCGTTGCAAACAGTTTCCGGCGCTTAACCAACGAATATCGGTGTGAAGTAACAAGTTCCCATATGTAGCATCTACTTCGGCTAAAAAATCACGAAACTTTCTGTGGGTCAAAGCACGATTGTCCCCTCTAATAATATTAGTTATTTTAACAACCACTTTCATGACATTAATTTGACGTAAGGATTTTCCACATAGGACCTCTTAGTGAATAATACAGTGTATCACAGGACAGTTGATGTTATTTTGTTTCACGAGTCCTGCAAATTCAATTTCAGTTCCTATCATAGCTCTGGCTCCATCAGTACCTATACAGGAACATTTATCGAATCCCCGTAGTCTGATACCACCTTATTTACAGCTTCAAAAATATCTGTACCCTTGGTTGTACCATGGAGAGGAATAAGATCAAGCAACTCCTCTGCTACACTGAAGTCGTTTTGAATAGTTCGGATAAAAATTACAAGCTGGCTAATGTCGGACAGATCAGTGCTTTCATCCAGGCACAGCGAAAAATATTTACATCCTTCAACCATGTTATGCAGTTTTTTGTATACATATTGATTGATATGGTATTGGGCAATTGTTTGATGCGACACTGAGACTGTTTCGAATTTTTCGGCAATTTTTGTTTCATTGAATTGTTTTGCCATTTTTATTGCACAATTTTTAATTAGCACTCCATCACTAAAGGTTTCTTCGCTCTGACAATTTCCAACGCTACTTCGTAAGAAGCGGCAATACCGCGCTTGTTATCAGTGTTAGATTCTTTAAAAAATGTTGTTTGTTTGAGTTTTTTCTTATAATCCGTAATGATAGCCTTTCTTGACTCCCCTGTATATTGATGAAATGTTTTCTCGTGTAACGTAGTGTAATGTCTTTTCACTTGCATAAAAATAATGCACTGAAATTTATTATTGTTGTTTGTGATTAAATAGTCTGATTCCCAACGGTCATTATAAACTCGATGTTCGTTCGTTATTTTTCTTTTCTGTGAAGACATATTTCACCGAGTATTTCACTTAAAAAGGCTTTAGAATTGGTGCGTACTACACAGTAGCACAATTATTAACTAACTCTGCCCGTCCCGCTTGACTCAACCTCTTTATATATAGCGCGTGGCTTTCCGAATATTCGAGAGTGACCGAGTAAGATCGGTCCGATTTCCAGTAACTTCGCTGCGACCTTCTATCCGTCGCCAGTGGCGTCACACGTTATTTTATTTGTATTTTATGATTAATGTAACAATTGTGCATATTTCGTATTTGAAGGTAATTTATAAGGTACACCGGGGCAAGTGGAAATCCGGGGCTAGTGGATCCCAGCCTTATTCTGCTAAAATCTTTTTCTGTAATGCAAAGCCACTTATTGCACACTAACCCACCAACATCCTTCAGATGCGCTGTGGTACATGTAGCCACCAGCGATTCATTTATAGTTCGAATTCGGCAGTGGCGTGATCGTTAGCGTTTTACATCGCATAGTGAGCTAGCACGTCTATGTTGTTTACGTCTGTTACGATCAAGGAATTCGTGGAAATATTTGAATCTATTCAAGTAACTACTTGATAAACAATACTTTTTTGCATTTTAAACGCATGGATAACGTAATTTTATGCACAATAAAGAAACATGCATGGGTTACACTTGCCCCTAAAAATTACAGGGTGGGATAAGTGTAACCTATGTTAGGTTCCACTTGCCCCAGTTGAATCCGCGTTAATTAAGTAAGTAAGTACTTGTAATTTTTCGCATGATAATTTGTTTTACCTATTTTAGATATGGTACGGACATATGTTCGGAAGAATCAGCCTGTTCAATACTCCAAGGAAACTCTAAAAACTACCGTTGAAGCTGTGAAAAGTCAAGAATTAACGTTATACAGGACAGCGAAGACTTACAACATCCCTAAATCCACCCTTTTAAACATGTTAAAGGTCAAAGGGGTATCAAAAGCTCCACCATAGGGAGACCCACTACCATTCCTTATGAGGAAGAACGAAGAATAGCCGAAAGCATAAAGCTCGTGGAAAAATGGGGCTTCGGCCTTTCTAAAAAGGAAGTGTTGGCACTAATAGCTCGTTACGTTCAAGAAAATAAGATTCCAAAGTCATTTAAAAATGTAGTACCAGGCGACGACTACTTTACACGATTTAAAAAAACCTTCAACTTAAGCCAGAAGAAACCACAAATAGTAGAAGTAGCAAGAAAAAGGAGTGTAGATCCATTTATCATTGATGATTATTTTACTCTGCTAAAAGAAGTCATAAAAGATATTCCCCCAGCAAGAATTTACAACATAGACGAAACCATGGGGGTAAACGCTGCTGGGGAAAAATTACCCTCGCATATTGTTTTTAAAGGAAAAAATGTGTGGCTTGCAAAAAAGGATGACGAATATACAGTAGTATTGGGCCACAAAAAATGGCTGGATAGAGGCTGAAACGTTCGAAAATTATTTCAAAAACAATTTTCTGAAAAATATACCCCAACAAAAACCAGTTATTCTTATTTACGATGGGGATAGTTCCCATGTTGGATTCTCGCTCGTGCAAATAGCTAGACAAGAAAACATAGTCATTCTGAAGCTTCCTCCGCACACCAGCCACATCCTTCAACCCATGGACCTCAGTGTGTTCCGGCCCTTAAAAATGAAATGGGAGGAAGAACTTATAAAATGGCAGAGGAAGTACTATGGGTACAAACTTCCAAAATTTGGAAAAACTTAGATCCAGTAATCATCAAACATGGATTTCCGAAAGCAGGAATATATCCATCTTGTAACGCTGTAATTCCCATTGAGAATTATGAACCTCAAGCTTATAGACGGTGGTGCAATTTTAAAGAAAATCTGGCAGATAGAGCCGCATTTACTAATACAGTAACTGACGAAGCAATCACAGCTGTAGCGCCTGCAACAGCCACCATGGTGGAAGTAAATCCGCCGACACCAGCAATAGTCAGAGTACACGTAGAAGAAATTCCATCAGCATCATCAACATCATCCGGAGTAAACGTCGAAGAAAATCCACCAGTCCCAACATCCAGAGTAAGTGGGTGAGGTATCAACAGCTTCAAGCCCTAAGAAAAAAACATTCGAAGAGTTGCTTTTAGAACAAATTAAGCAAACACCAAAAACTTCCACCGGAAGAAAAAGAATCTGCGGAGATGCTGAGGTGATCACTTCAGAAGACGTAAGTGCTAAGCTTGAAGACATCGAAAACCAAAGGCTACAAAAAAGTCAAAATAACAAAAACTATGAAAATAACCGAAGATAATAGCATCAGAGATAGCGGGTTAGAAAAAAAGGAGGAAGTTGGTAGCAAAGAGAAGCAAAATACGAAGGCAAAAAAAAGAGACCATTAATTGAAGAGAAGAGCAGTGACGATAGCAGTGTTGAAGATTTGCAAAGCCATTCAAGCGATTCTAGTCTACATAAAGTACAAGAGATGAATGAAGAAATCAAATTCATCGACCAAATGCAACTAGACCTGTCAAAAATAAATGTGGATGATTGGGTTATTGTGAAATTCGAACAGAGGAAACAGGTCAAGATGTATGTAGGCCAGCTCACCGAGAAAGAACCGTGTCTAGAAGTGAAATTTTGTGGAAGGATCGGGAAGACATCAACATTTCATTGGCCTCATGTTGAAGACAGACGCATCATCAACGAATGTGAGATTTTTATGCATTTACCTTCGCCTACAACAGATAAGAGAGGGAAAATCAGATTCAACATATTATTTGATTCGTATAATGTAGGATAAATTGTAATTTTGATTTCTTGTAATAAATTTATTTTGCAGCATACAACAAGACTCGTTATTTACACATACCCCGGTAAACTCTCTTCAGTTCTAAATGCTAAAAAGTGTCGTAGGTTATACTTGCCCCGGTGGTATGGGGCAAGTGCAACCCAATGACACCGAATATAAAAAAAATTATAGAACAAAATTGAAAATCATGATGATTTTCTATATTGGTACCTCCTTAAAGTAATGTCTCTGCAATCAGCTTGCCAAATATGAACAAGGTAAACAGATAGGTTTTCTTATTTAGTCAGGTCAAAGAGGAGGTACTGAAATTCCCATTTCCACTTACCCCGGTGTACCTTACATTGAGAAGCCCGCTCCGCGGGCCGCAAACAGTAACGTCGCGGGCCGCATGCGGCCCGCGGGCCTCGTGTTGGACAGCACTGTCAGCTAATGTATTATTATCAGTAAGTATTGTTGAAGGTTTGTACAATCATCAATAATTCACTAAATTTAATATAAAGTGTAAGTGAATGAGAGTGTTTATACATGATTTATATTTTAATTAGACTTAAAATATGCGCCAAGGTATAATAGGAGCTGACCAAAGCGTCAACATAGGTGTCAAACAGAAAAGATTGGTTAGATTATACAGTGGCGTACTCAAGGGGGGGTGCTGAAGCACCCCCTTTGAGCATGTTATTATTAAGACTTTTTTTAGTTTTGAACTGTACGTAAGTACGTATAATTTTACAACATAACATATTCTTATTAACTTTAACTAGAGCTTGAAATACAACGTAAAGTTTTACGAAAGTCCGAGTATTTTTAATTAACCTCTTCCTGTCATGAATTAATTAGGGGTACAATCGTCAAAGAGGTAAAGGATGCTAAGTTTGTTTCTGTATTAGCGGATAAAACGACGGATGTATCCATTCACACAAGAACCGTTTACCCTCTGCCTCCGCTATGTAAAACATAATGATCAGGACAATAAATACAGCATAGGTGACAATTTTTTGCAATTCGTGCCTCTGCAAAACCTAACTGGTGAACACTTGGCCAAAACAATACTACAGGGGATTTCTTAAATGTGGGCTAAATGTCAACTTTTTGAGAGGACAAGGATACGATGAGCGGTATATTCAATGGGACTCAAGCTCACATAATCAAACAATTCCCGACACCCATATATGTTCACTGCATCTCGCATTCATTAAACTTAGCATTATCAAACTCATCTACAGTTCCAGCAATCGGAAATTGCTTGGGAACAATTCAAAAGGTGTGGGCATTTTTAATACACCTAAAAGACAAGCAGTTATTCAAAGAAAGATGGAAGACCCAGTTCCTGACCCAAAGAAAACTAAACTGAAATAAATGTGCCCTTCCCTGTGGGTAGAGGGGTATGACTCCATAATGCTTATGGTTGAGTTTCTTCCAGCCGTTTCCGCTGCTTCTTCGAGAACGTTTGTGTTGTTACGTGCCATCAAATAATCAGACTTTATAGTGGCATTGTTGTCATCAGAGAAGCTTATGAGTTATACTCTTAAGCTAGTCAATCTCTCCAAACTGGGAACTACGACCTTCCTACAGCAGTATCATACGCTGAAAATATTATCACAGCTAAAGCTATTAGGTAAGTAGAAGTACAGGTTCCTTTTGCTTACCCTTTAGGTCTATAACTGGATTAGCGAGCGAAGCGAGGAAATCCTGTTACATAGGGATAGTGAAAAAATGTCCGTTTGTGAGTGAGTGGGTGTGTGGATGCGATGAAGGCCGAACGCCTTGACCAATTTTTATGAAATTTGGAAAGCAGATACTTGGCTTCAAAATCTCGGCCGAATTAGATAACGGTCAAAATCGGTTGAGCCGTTTCGAAATGGCGGCTTTTAGAAACTTAAATAGCCTATATATTACTAGTTTTTGAGGTTTGCTTTAAAACTGACGAGATACTTATCCCTGAGATAGACACTCCAAGAGTTACAAAAGGAAAGCAGTGCCATCGAAGTAATACAGAAGAGTAATCTTAATCCCTTGGGCAGGCAGTCTAATATACAAACGAAAGATTCACTAAGCATAAAAATATTTTGCAAAATTTTAAATGCCTTCTCCCTTTCAAAGTACAAAACTCAACTGAAGGTCGTTGAGTTCTATAAAGACGATTTAGATGTTGTTAGTGAAAATTGTGTGCTAGTTGAGTACGATTTGTGGAACAACAGTTACGAGAAGTGAATTCGACTCCGCCACATTGGCTCTAAATGAGTGTGACAAAAAGTTTTTCTAACGTGCATTTGCTGCTCAAAATGTTTTGCACAATACCAGTAAGCACTAACACAGCAGAAAGAAGTTTTTCAACACACAAGCGGGTTAAAAGTTTCTTAAGAACTCTATGATGGAATCAAGGCTTAATGGTTTGGCTAGCCTGAATATTCACAGAGAAGTAGCCGGTAGTGCAGACGAAGTTACCAACCTGCTTGTAAAAAAAGGACACATGAAACTCAACTTTGTTTTATAAACCTGTACTGTGGCGATGTAGAAGTTAGTAACTTTGTTCAGATTACCTCTCAATGAAACTTATTAGAGTTAAAGAGTTCGTTATTTCTTTATTTCAGTTTTCATTTTATATAATTTTACTTTTAATAGAAATTGAAAATTATATATTAAGATCTAAACACAAAGAGTCTTTAAGCTAAATAGTTTTGTTCTAAAACATAACTTTCTCGTCACTTTTTATTGTCAGTATTGTATTGTATAAATAAAAAATTCAGTGTTTTTTATTCCATAACTAATTAATTGTTTGAAGGAAGAGAATAAAATTAAAGATTACGTAGTATGTTTTCTGTTTTATGGGCGTAGATTTATTAAAAAAATATATAAACGAATCCCCACTAAAATTAGCTAAAATAAAAAATTTAGGAATGTTTGTGGGGGGTAGACACCCAGGCCCCGCGCTACGCTGGCAGGTGTCCCCTATCACCCTACATCTAGAAAGGGAAAAGAGCCCCCCCCCCCGCAAAAATCCTAGGTGCGCCACTGAGATTATTTGAATTTCTTTCTTGTAGATTATTTATTTGATTTTTTATTGTCATTACGATTTCGTTATATATTTTTTAATATATATATATATATATATATATATATATATATATATATAATCACATACTTACATTTAGTGTTAGTGTGACTATATATAAACATTGTAATTAATTTTTTTTATAGCGTTGGTTACATATACAATGTGAATTCAAAGGCAATTTCGAAAATTATAGCGAGCGGGGTTGAATGTGAATATGTTTTCCGTTTGTTGCCCCTAAACAATATGTCATATCCCACCTTCGATAATACGGTTTACAAATTTCCTCAAGCGGGGAGACTTGTTACTGCTCTTTCTTACTATTTTTTCGTCGTTTGTGTGTTTCTTTTCTTGAAATGTATTATTTATACCCATGATTGCGAAACAACATCGCATGTTGTGCGACAGTATAAACGCCATCTAATGATACAGGTAAGTTAGGATATATAAATTTAAAGCACTGTATTATGCATAAGAATTTCTAATCGTTTTTATCAGTTATTTCTGAAACAGCTGTATATTTCAAGTCAAATTTAAGTGTTACGTCGAAGTTTTTCAATAATATGAATAAGGGTTAATTTTATAAAAAAAATATGTATAGACCTATTTTATAAAGAAAATATAATTTTACATATCTTTTCCTTACAAAGTTTCTTAATACAAAGCAAACTAAGTCTAAAATTTAATTAAATAGGATTGAAAATGCTTAAATTGTATTGTCGGTATTTTAGAATTTTTTTAGAGTTAGCATTTATGTGCCTATTAACGTCTAACTGACAAGTTTTAAACATCTGTTTGACATAGATTATTGTTTTTATTTTTATAACGTTGCCTATTTTCCTTATGAACGTATTAAAAAATGGAGTTTAAAAAAAAATATAATTAAAATTGTTTCATTTCTTTTATTTTCCACTTTGTAGGTTGGAAGGTCGCGTGTTGTTCCACTCTAGATATTTTACATTTTCCCCATGTATTGTATATTTACCCTATGTTGTTCTTCAGATTTCCAAAACAGTGGAAACTATGAAAGAAAACGCTCATACTCAAATTATTTGTTGGAGGATCTATAAGTAGCTGTAAGAGAACTTGAAGCCGCCAAGGTTTATAAAGTTCTACACTATCTGTTAACAGCCGCCTAAAAAATCATAGAGGAGTCGTGAGCACCATGAGCTTAAATTAGCACGAGGAATTACAACTCTGGAGAAATGCGGGTTTGGGTTAAGTAAAATGGAGTTTCGCAATTAGTTTTACACTATATAATCATAAGACGGAGGCACCTTCCAAGGAGGGCATGCAAGGTACAGACTGTCTTGTAAAAACCGACACAGCCTAAGTTTTAAGATTTCACACACTGTGAAATTTGTCAGGAAAGAGGCTACGGATCCGTTTATATTATCTAACCATTTCAAATTTCAAAACAAGCTTTAGGTAATTTAAAACTTCACGATAAACCTTCCTTGAAAGCAGCTTTCTTGTTGATCCTAAGAAAACGAATATACAGGATATGCGAGGTCTATCCTCTACGTCTACCAAAAGAAGCAGCTTCGTTTGAGGGATTGTTCTACTGTGTTCGTCAACATCAGGCAATACCAAAGACATCAATAGAAAATTCGCACCTGGGGCTCAGGTAATAACAGTACAATACCCAGTCAAGATTCAGATAACGATGAAGTCCTTGACTCTGTAGTTATACCACTTGTTGTTCTGAAAATGGTTTTAGAGTTTAAGGTTACATGTATGCTTCTTAAACCATTATTTAAATAAAATACATGAAACGGCATAAACTCATTCTTTTTAACATTAATCCCATACATGCAACTAACAGAAAGAATACAGTAAGAAAGAACTTGATATCACATTTCGTCTAATCGAGGAGATAAATGGGATACAATGACACAGTTTTAAAAATAGTGCAATCAGTCCAACAAAAAAATTATTAGATTATTAGTAATAATTTACAAATAACTGATGAGAATTCAGTAACTATTTTACAATTTTTTTAATAAATACTAGATTTCTGTATTTAACTTATATTCTGACCGTAAACATTGCCTTTTTGTGTATCAATTTACTGTGTGCTGCCAGCTGTTCTTGAGGACCAGTTATGGTTCTTATGTATCCAAAATTTGTGGTTACTATTATCTTCCGTGGCTAAATAGCCGTTACATTGAGAATTTTGTTAACTTGTAAACCTTTGCAAATTTTTTTAATTTTATCATTTAAAAGGTAGAAACCCTTGTGCCACGATTACTTTTGTTTACTTTTAAGATACAGGGAGTGGGTCACGTACATGGAAGTCCCCGTATTTTGTTTTTTTTTTTTTGGTACAGTGGCATATACAAGTTGTATTATCTAACCTTTCCTAGAGCTCTCAGGGAATTGATTGCTATAACTTAGTTACCCACGCTGATAACTCGACCTATTGTTTAGATATTAACCTTTTTTTATAGTGCGTTGTTGCGTTTTTGTCGACTCGATTTACTTCCTTTTTTTCTAAATTGGTTTTACTTTCTTATTAAATGTAAAAATATTTTCGGGCTTTACGCACATTACATTTTCTTATTATGTCCTTTACAGAATAAAAAACTATTTTGGGCTTAGTAAAACTTAAATTCATTCCCTTCAATAAAAAAATAAACTTACTTTTGAGGCCGGGGATCTTTGCATATCCGGACATCTCATATCTGGAATCACCTAGGACGATTCATACTCAAGACTATTATACCTGGAATGATTGACATCCACGACGATTGATACCCAGCAGTATTTATACCTATGACTAACGTGCCAGTGTCTAATTAATACGTGCAATTAATTAAACGTTATTCTAATGAATTATATGGAGTAAAAAGTGCTATTGCAGTAGTTTTTATTTTTACAATATATACATTCCATTTTTAATCGAAATACAACCTGAAAGTGAAATTTCTCGTAGAGGTGACCAATAAACGTATAATGAAAGGAGGTCCAAAATCAATTTAAACGCTCGTTGTCCCATTAAAGTCGAGGGTAATTTGGCAACAAAACCGGAATGGTTGATGTCAGAACTGTAAAATATTCCTTTCCGCTAGTGGCCCTTGAAGAGGAAAATGAGGCTTGAAAGGAGGGATACTTTTACGCTACTTTGCCAATTTATATGGGGCATACAGACACACACATACACACACACACACACACACACACACACACACACACACACACACACACACACACACATATACACAGGCACGCACAGGCACAAACTCTGACTCACGCACGGACACACACGAACATACGCACGGACACACGAACAGGGACACCGTCACGGACATAGATATAGACATCATGGCCGATCTTGGCGAAACTTTTTCAAACGTCGTAAAATGAGCTAACAAATCGTTTAGCGATATGAAAAAATTTCAACTGCATAATCTTCCATACCCATATATGTATATATATATATATATATATATATATATATATATATATAGGTTGGGAGATAAAATTAATAAATAGATTTTTAATAAATTAAATGTAATAAAAATAATAAAAATTCTCCTGTAATATGATACTGGTGCAAATGTGTTAAAGGTATTATATGGAAGTGGTGACAGCGACCAAAATTAAAAGATACACATAACAATTAAAGAATTACTGAAAACACTATCCAACGTGTAGAAAACCTAATTACAGCGACAATGGGCTTTTAGGGAGCATTCCATTCCTTATGGCGGAGGTTGAAATTGCAACGCTCCAAAACATAAGCAAAGGAAATAAACTAAAAAAACCACTTGTTCTTATCTGTAACACTGCAAAGCTGCTTTATATAAACAAAACTGATCCCCCTCAACCCCAATTTGACAAATCAATGTTCTCATTTGAGCAAATCGTAATCTCTGAAACTAACTTAAGTACCAGGAATACTGAATGGATCTACGGGCTGCATCTTTACATACAAAAGTATAAAAACACAAAACCTTGACATCAAATGAATCTATTGATCTTAAGTCAAATGTGTAGTGTAACTATCCATCAACCAAATATTGATAACCGAATTTACACAATTTTTGTATTTGCCTTTATTATTTCAGCAGAGCTTGCGAAAATAAAGGGTGGCTACAAGCCATTTATTTAAATATTACTATATTTCAAAACGCCTCTGTTAGAACTTAGCAAACTGTCTAGTAACCTTCATTAGGGTTGATATTAAACCAAAAGATAAGCTCAAGATCCACATTAGTTTAAAGTTTGAATTCACATCAACTCTGGCCTTTGCAAATTATCAACATAATCAGCTTAATAACACTTAATAACTTAATAACAAAAATAATCTAAAAAAAGCACTCTACTATATATATATATTATATATATATATATATATATATATATATATATATATATATATATATACATATGTGTATATTGAGATAATATTAGTTAAGCTAAATATCAGCATTAGGACGATATAAGTTCAGATTAAAAAAGACATTAAACATAAATTAATTACGTTGAATTTGAATAAACATATATGTAAAGCGCAAACTGTATAGGTGCAAATCAACAAAAAGATAAGTACAAATGTGAATGTAGAACATGTTGTTAGCTAGTTATACCATATTCCATAAATATAAGTGTTATCATGGCTAAACAATGTTATTCTTCATTTTTATAGTTTCCGAGCAGCTTCGGAGTAATAAAAATATGTATTCCATCTATAAAATACATGTATTCTAATTTTTATGACAATATACTAGTTCAGTACCATAAAATGCCTCCATTCTAAAACAAAATGAAATTAAATTGTTCAATCAATGTAAAAAGTGTAAAGGACATGTTAAAGTTGGTGACAAAGTTTACAAGATTCATAGAAATTATTAATTTTAAAAGTGAAATTGAATAAATATTATGTTATAAACTTACTTAACAGTGTGTTTAGGAAGTGTTACAATTTAAATTAACATTTCAGATGTGATTTAAGCTTAAAAATTGATAAACCAGATTGTGATGATTCATGCCGCAGGACTTGAGATAGAACTTATTAACATGAATCATAAAAGTGTTTGAGACCAATGAATTCTTATGTTTATTGGGACAAGGAATCCATTTCTGTTTGTAGTTTTCCTATAAGAATTAGATTAATTTAGTTATAAGTAAATTTATATATGAAAATTTGCATGTTAGTCATAATTGGTGTAGAATAAGATATTTTAAGGGATAGGGAATTTTGCACAGAATGCAAAAATAATTATAGTTTTAAGATCTGTTTACTTATAAGAAAGTTATCAGTAAAAATAATGATTTGAAAATTTGTGAAAACTGTTTAATCAATGGAAATTAAGCAATCTTATGTTTGTATTGGCAATTCTGCTAAGGTGATTTGGTTTTGTTCAAAAGCTATATAAGCAAGTGGCAGACATTTTTGTATCTTATTTTATAAACTTTCCAAAGTGTGAACCTGTCACTTGATGTGCACATGATTAAAATGTTAAGATCGTCCAGGTGGTTCGTATAACCTTTAAACATTTTTTATGAAATCAAACAAGTGAAGTTGACTTTTATAATAAAATTAAGGTTAACGTAATTCTAGTTTCTGGTGATATTTTTGTGTCGTTTACTTGAATGTAAATAAAATTATTTCAATTATTGCATTAAAATTAAAATTATTTTAAACAAATTGCCTTTATATTATTATTCAATTGAAATTAAAATTGAAAGTGCATGTTATAATAATTTTGGATGTCGATAAAAGTTATGGTATTTTGAAGATAAAAACCTAAAAGTAAATTATTATATTTATAAATATAATAAATGAATTAAAGTGTTTTTGGAAAGTGACAAATCAGATATTTGTGCATTATACCTATGCATATTGGTGATGAATGGAATTTTCACCGATGCTGTAAATATTGGTGCAGCATATCCACAACTTGCTGATGCTGTATAGCACTTCCACCGAGGGAACAAAAGATATTGGGATTCTACATCAGAATTGGAAATTGAGCCAGCTATAAAAAAAGAACGTTCACTGTGAGTCTATGAATCTTAATTATTATTTGAGGTTATGTTGGATTTTATTTATACAATTCCAGAACTAAATAAAACCACGATTGAATTTTATGATACAAAAGAACCTTACATAAATGTTTAATGTTTTAATTTTTACACCGAACTGTATATTGATCCCTATCCCCCTTGAGAAGCCAGTCCGGACAAATTATTTAAATCAAAGTAGGAATTATTATCATATTAAATTAATAATAGTACAACGTTGTAAAGTAGTAGTGAAATACATTACGATTTACTAAATAATTTTAAATGTTATTATATCTTTATAAATATTTGACATGCATACGTGGTACAAATATTACTATCATATTTATTTTAAATAATTTTATTATTTAATAAATCATCGTATAAATATATAGGGTGTTTCAGTGAGACCTAATCACTAGAAGTATCTGGAGAACCGTTATTCGGATTTTTTATCGAATTTTGGTTCAATAAGTTTTCAAATTGGAACACTCTAATGAAAATATTTTCAAACTTGCAGCACTTCGGTTATACGGGAAACTGGTATCAACTGCATTTTTTTAAAAATAGGAACATACATATTTTTATTTTTTTCTAGATAAAGCTTTAAATTGTAACACACTTTTACCCGAAACCTTTTTTTGAATTTTGAGTAATGAGAATTCATTTTTTTTCAAAATTTTTGACAGATGCATGCCTTCTTTTAAACGGATCTCGTTTGGTTATGTAATGAACTATTTCGTTCGAAACTCACAGAGGATAATAAAAGTTCGTTTATTAACACTGTCTACTTAATTTGACATTTGGAGTCGTAGTAATATCTTTAAAATGTGGTTCGCAAATAAGTCATGTTTTTATTATTTTAAATGGAATAACCCATTTTTATTGTGCCTAACGAAAACAGGCAAAAAATAGGGTACATTAGAGAAAACATTAGTATACTTTTTTCTAACAGTTTTTCAGTTATTAAAAAAACGAATAAAAATCTTGAAATCCATTGGGTTTGTCATTTTGAATGAAGCGGGAAGACGTGCTCATGCGCAATAACGCAAGATTTGAAATTTTCATAGAAAGGCTGATATTCCGAAAATTACAAGTTGGCTTAGGAAACATAAATAAAGTCAGCAACTTTTATTATCGGTTTTCAATTCTAACAAATTATCTAACAAAACTACAAATAATAATACAAAAATAACAAACAATAATTATTCAAAAATAAGAAGTTATTATTCTCTAATAATATTTATTCAAACGAAGTAATTTTCGATCTATTTTGCCTGTATAGCATGTGCAATAGGATAGTTGAAACAACTTGTCTGCAATTTAACTTAAAATATCCTCAGTTACCCAAAATGACCCGTAATAAGTTTAACAAACATCAGAAGAAACTTTTTACCGACAGGATCGTGGAAGACAGAAGTTCAACGGCCGAAGATTGTTGTTGCCAGAGGAGATAACGTTGTAAACGTTCTGAATTATTTTAATGTGTATCCCCAATCGTCTATCGGTGGAGCTCTTGCAGATGTAGGCCTTTCTAAAGGATTTGTGGGAAGAATTTTAAATGCGAATAAAATGCACCCTTACAAGTTCAATCCAGTGCAACCTCTCGTTCCTCTTTCCGATCGACTTTCAAACAGGATTAAACTTTTGGGAATATGTGTTAGTGAAGATGCAAGAAAAGGACTTCTCAAAAAACAGAAAAAAAATAAAATAAATAATAATAATAATCGGGAGGGTTTCTTTAATAAACCTTACAGACATTTTTGGGCAGACAGTAACCTTGATATTACTGAAGACAAGTTTAGTGAAAATGCTTTTTGTCTGCTTAAAACAAGGAACTACGATTTACAATTTATAGAGAAGCCTTAAAGAGCTTGATGGTGCACAAGCTCATGGTACGTATAATGTTGCCGAAGTTTTAACTAATATTTTCAAAGATCGTTGGATTCGGCCATTGGGGCTATGGGGTTAGCTACCTCGATCCTCAGATCTTACTCCTTTAGATTTTTTCTTTTTGGGGGAGAGTTTGCCTATATTGAGAATGCTATAAATTCTATTGAAAAAAGAACTCTCAAATGCTTGGAAGTTAATGGTGCACAATTTGAGCATTTGTTATAATTTTTTTCAATTTTCTATTGTTTTGATACTAAATTCTATTTTGTTGTTTTGATTCAAAGTTTCGAAAAAATTATGAAAATTGCATGTTTCAATGACCGGTTCACAAAATGGCGAATTAAAAATTTTGTAAAATCACTTACATTAATTTCAAGATTTTTATTCGCTTTTTTAATAACTGAAAAACTGTTTGAAAGCAGTATAATAATTTTTATCAAATGTACCCTATTTTTTCTCCTGTTTTCGTTAGGCACAAGAAAAATGGGTCATTTCATTTAAAATAATATATGACTCATTTTTGAACCACGTTCTAAAGATATTACTACGACTCCAAATAATAATTTTATGTTTTAATAAATGAGGATTTATTATCCTCTGTGAGTTTTTAACGAAACAATTCTTCAAATAACTAAACGCGATCCGTTGAAGTGAAGGCATGCATCTGTAAAAAATTTTGTGTGTGTGTGTGTGTGTGTGTGTGTGTGTGTCTTGTGTCTGTGTCGGTGTCGGTGTCTGTGTCTGTGTCTGTGTCTGTGTCTGTGTCTGTGTCTGTGTCTGTGTCTGTGTCTGTGTCTGTGTCTGTGTCTGTGTCTGTGTCTGTGTCTGTGTCTGTGTCTGTGTCTGTGTCTGTATCTGTGTCTGTGTCTGTGTCTGCGTCTGCGCCTGCGCCTGCGTCTGCGTGTGCGTGTGCGTCCGCGTGTGCGTGTGCGAGTGCGCGTGCGCGTGCGTCCGTGTGTGCGTGTCCGTGCGCGTGTGCGTCCGCGTGTGCGTGTGCGTGTGCGTGTGGGTGTGTGTGTGGTGTGTGTGTCTGTGTGCGCGCGCGCGTGTGTGTGTGTGTTTTACTTTTTATCGTCCAACCTACATATACATACAGCGAAAAGTTTCATATTCGATTATCTGTCACACAATTGATTTTATCGAAAAAAGCCTGGACAGGCCGGTTATTGTTTTAAGGGGGACACATTTTCATGTAAGCGTCATTCTGGTTTGTCATTGTCATTAGTCGGGGGGGGGGGGATATATAATTTAAAAACCTTAAATGGCAATACCCCACTTGTGACCCATCATTGGAAAGCGGTTGTCATGGGGAAAACGCCACACGCCCTTCTATGACCATCCAAAACTAATAAATGTTTAACGAAATCTTAGCCATTTAAATAATAAAAGTACAATTAATCACTTTATCAATTGTTTAAAATATCCACCACCAACTTCCATACAGAAGTAAAGCCTATTTTCAAATTCTTTTTATCGAAAAAAGCCTGGACAGGCCGATTTTTGTTTTAAGGGGGACACATTTTCATGTAAGCGTCATTCTGGTTTGTCATTGTCATTAGTCGGGGGGGGGGGGATTTCATTTAAAAACCTTAAATGGCAATACCCCACTTGTAACCCATCATTGGAAAGCGGTTGTCATGGGGAATACGCCACACACCCTTCTATGACCATCCAAAACTAATAAATTTTAACGAAATCTTAGCCATTTAAATGATAAAAGTACAATTAATCACTTTATCAAATGTTTAAAATGTCCACCACCAACTTCCATACAGAAGTAAAGTCTATTTTCAAATTCCCTTCGCACATTTATCAAGATCTCTGAGTTATTAAGCGACATTCAGTCACTATTTTTTCTCGTAACTTCTGTAAAGAATTGGGAACTGTCGAGTAAACGTTATTCCTCAAATAACCTCATAAGAAGAAATCGAGAGGTGCCACGTCTGGAGATCTCGCTAGCCACTCGTAGGGGCCCCTCCTTTCAATCAATTGACCTGGAAACGTTGCGTTTAAGAACCCCCTAACTGCAACAGCATAGTATGGTGGAGCTCCCCCTTGTTGAAAATGAATATTAGCTTTGTAATAATTGGGGTCATTTTCAATTGCCTCTGCCATCATGGGTTCAATATGCTCATCCAACAAGTTTAAATAATTATCTCCATTTAGGTTAGTGTTTGTTAAAAACCAATTTTACTTATGGAGAAACTTATTCTACCATACAGATAGGAGTAGTACACCGGCACCTGTCGCCGCCATTTTGTTTTTGTGACGTGGCCAAGCCCACTTTCACCTGCCCATTTATTGACGACTTGTTTTCGTGGATCATAACTTACAGTTTGCGAAAACCAGCTTACAGCTCAAAAATACTGATTTGATTTAATTAATTACAGCATGCTTGATCAAAATCAGCCACAGTTCAAAATACCATTGCTATAACGGAAATATAAAGGCAAAAGGTTTTAATGGTTTATTATTATGCGACTCAATAGCTACAAAGTTTAAAACCCACAAATACGTACCCGCATAATGTTATTAATAGCGTAATACTCACACCTTTATCTAATTAACTAGACGAATGAGTTGAGATGGAGTGTTTAGATTAGCAGTTGACGGTATTGCAGAGTTGGTTTGTGACGTCCTCTTCCTCCTATAAGGATAATAACACATTAAACATCTGTATTGCTTTTTTGTGAACAATATCAAGTAAAATATATATTAAAAACAATACGCATACCTTCAGATGTGTTTTTCTTTCGGCTGTTCTAATAATAATAACTGTGTTGGAGAACTAAACTGAACTGAATATTGAAATATTTATACAACGTATAAATACATACATACGATAACTAAACCCGCTTTGTGTTTTTACTTATGAATAGTTGATATAAAACTAGCTGTTCATTTCCCCATCATTAAGTTAATTTAGGGTGTAAATATACAAACAAACCTAATTATCTCTATCACACTTACTGCAACTCGTAGTCACCTTTCCCTTTCGCAGACTCGTTAGAGCGACCTTACATATACGAATTTATATAAAACGATGTTTATTATTTACAACATACATTTAAAATGATTTTACCTATATGATAAAACTGTTTTTATGGAATGCAATTATTATTATTAAACAGTTATACAATTTCGTTAATATAAATTGGAAAGTACCAATCACCCATTGACATCGTATTAATTAATGTGTTTACAAATATTCTTAAAATACATTAGGTCTAAATTAAATATTAGGTGAAATAGTAATAATTTCTACCCTGATGCAATGGCTCTTTTTATATAGGCAGATTCTCTTTCTTAGCGGTCAGCACCTATACATTCGAAAAAATTGTGCCTAATTTATTTGCATGTACAATTACACACACACACACACACACACACACACACACACACGCACGTACTTCACGTTATATTGTTTTTTACTTGCTGGGGTTTAATAGCCATACTAATTAAACACTTTTAAACTTTCTAATCTGGAATAAGAGTGATGTAATTTAGCTTACTTGAAATTTCATAGAGAGCATCACTATCATCAAGATTTGGGATACATTTTATCTCATTCATCTCATCGTTTTCATCTTGAACGATTATATTGTAATAGTTTATTAACAAGCCGTAAAACATCTAATATCCCTGGTTCTGGTTCATAATAATAATAATGCTTTAAATACATGCAAAGGATAATATACAGCCTTTATCGGTCACTATTATTATTACACAGATGTGAGATTATTCTTAAATTAGCTGTTTTCAGCACGACCCTGGAAATACTACACATGCCTTCTTCCTTAATCCCAGAAGCTGTACGGTATTCATCTTCTTGAATTTATCTTTACCCGATAGAACGTTTTCTATTTTACTAATTGTTACTAATTTAGCGAACCACTAATATTAGCACATGTTTATAAATCTAAGTTCCTTTTTGGCAGAGGTATTTCTGCTAAGACGGTTTTGAAGGCTGTTTCGGCGACTCCACTCCAAACTTCCCCGAAGATAACCGATCCAATCCGAACACTGCCGAGTGCGCCCGAGTTCCATGCCCAAAGCCGGAAACATTCTCGTTTATCGCGTTATTATAATGTAGTTCCCTGTTTATGAGACAACATCTGCGAACTTTAAAGATTTTACTGGCTTGTTAATAAACTCTTACAACGTAACCGTTCAAAATGATGATGATGACAATGAAAGCAATGAAGTTGATGAGCTGAATGTCTCTCAAATCCAAGATGATCGTGATGATTCACAGAAAATGAGCGTTGAGGTAGAGGAGAAGGAAGCATCTCAAAATCATGAGGATGATAGCGGCGAGTCACAGTCGAAGAAGAAGAAGATCGATAAAAAATGTGATTGAATAAATGATGTATTGTTTTTTATAATATACTTTCAAACTCAGTTTTCCTTCATTTGTTTGCTACAGTTAGATGGGAAATTACAATAAGTGTGAGACTGGTTTCTTTGCACACTGTAAGTTAAATCAGACTGTGATTTTTTTTAAATTGAGAGCTGGTTTTGCATGATAAAGTTAAATCAAATTGGTATTTTTGAATTGTGGTTGGGTTTAGTAAACTGTAGGTTAGTCCAATCGGTATTTTTGAACCGTAAACTGGTTTTCGCAAGCTGTAAGTTATGATTTGATTGATTGAGATTGATCTGATTTGTTGGATTTGATCGAGCGTGATTTGTTTGAGATTGATCTGCTTAATTGTTTTGATTAATTTGCTTTGATTCATTGATTTGTTTATTTGAGAAAGAGACGAGGGAGCTGAGAGAGAGAGCGGGGGGTGGTGGTGAGAGTGAAAGTGAGAGTGAGAGTAAGAGTGAGAGTGAGCGAGAGCGAGTGAGAGAGAGAGAGAGACGGATAAACGTGAGAGAGAAAGAGAGAGGCGTGCATGATCAACTTCTATTACAGAAAAACACTCGCTACTTTAAAAATACACTAGATGGCGCCACGATCAAAACCTAATTAGCCTTAGAAATACACCACTAGGTGGCACCACCTTTCTTACAGGAAATATTCATTAGTCTATACACAATTAGATGGCTCCACAAACAAACCCTAATTACTCCTAGAAATATACCGCTAGGTGGCACCACTTTTATTACAGAACAATTTTTTATTAATCCATACACCACTAGATGTTGTTACAAATTCAAATCTCGCAACAAGGAGACAAATACAAGTTCAATTTCTCGTGGTAACCAATCCCAATGCAAAGCCTTAGGCCTCCAATCAGAGGTCAGAGGCTGGGTGGGGACTAAGGACCAATCAGAAACCATCGGGACGGACGCACGCACAGCCAATCAGGTAAAAGGGGCGTGAACTGTCCTTAGGACCACAAACCAGAACACTGTATGCACACGCATTTGCCTACCCTCCAGGTGCTGAACTGCCAAAAAGGCTCTTAATACAACCAAAAGGTCCCTAATTAGGGGTGAAAATTTCATAAAGGGGTTGAAAATCACCCCCGAAAAGAAGACGTATAAAATGGGCAGGTGAAAGTGGGCTTGGCCTATGGCGTCACAAAAACAAAATTGCGGCGACATGTGCCGTTGTTCTACTGGCAGGGAAAAGATTATTGATGCCTATGGCTCACAAAATTTTGATCAAATACCTTTGAGTTGTGTGTGTTCCAATTTATATGGTAAACAAATATGGAATTTTAAAGCGTACTGAACACCCTTAGTCGATATTCCGCGGTGCGGACAATTACCCGAGGCTTGCAATTACCTCGACTTCCCATACTCAGATATAAAATAAAATATAAATCTCCTACTCAAATGGTATGTATGAGGTATTTATGATACTAGTACTCAGGTAAATATAAATAGGTGATGAATAAATCTTTGTTCCATTATGTGAAATGAGTGTGGTAGGTATAGCTGCCAGGTTGTGATTTAAACATTGTTATGATTACATTTGTTTTATAAAGAGTCTATTAATGATTTGCATTTTTAGGTAGTCTTATATTAATTAAGATATATACGGTTGGTTGCATTAGCTTTACAGAACTGTTACATAAGGAAAGTAACATAAAACAGTCACTTTCTGACTCTCCGCTCCACCTATTTTTTTATTACAGATAAAAAATATTTGGTTAATGAATGTTTGGCAGTTTATTTTTTATCGATATTTAGGTCTGGAGTAGATTAAGCCTAATAGAGATGGTTGCGTAGTAATTTAGATTTTTATGGTCAAAGAATGGATTAGAATCCAAAGCTTCTAATGCGGAATGTTTGTTCCCCTGTTGAACAGTATCTTAACAGAGACCGTATGAATGATTTTCAAAACGGAAGTTTGAAAATTATTGCATTTTTTTGTATACACGCAAAGAGTAAATTTGAGCACGGAAAGTAACGGAGCGTATTGCATAAGCAGGAAATGACGCACCATGGTGTAGTGCAATATTTTCCTCGGTGATCACCTACTTATTGAGATATAAATTCTTATAGCTTTTAATACATTAATTGTTGTATTTATAAAAAAAAATATACGTTTCAATAACTTTCGCAGCAGCAATGAACGGGGTCAATCCTTTACTTAGCAAGTAGTTTACGTTTAGTTCAGTTGTCGAAGAACTGGCGCGTCTTAAACACGCTTTCTACATTTTTAAAGTGAATTTACACGTGTGTCTGTGAATGTGCAGTTTCTTAATTTGGCTAAGTTATTATTTAAAAAAAAATTGTGAGTGAAATTTTTGTGGTGATAGTGAAATGCTTTAATGGTGATTTTTTTAAGTAGTTCTGTTAAATTATATAAATAAGGTAAGTAAAATTATAGCTTTATCTAGGTTTCTGTTGTGATCTGGCGTTGAAATCACCGTTCAAAAAATTTCTCTTATACGTAGTTGCCTAGATTGTGAATGAAGTAGGGTTTTTTAAGGAAATATTTTAATATTACTTTTATTAAGCTGGCATGTGCGTAATAAACATTACAATGACCTTAAGGAATAAAATGTGAATGCACAAGGACGCAAATGTAAATATAATTGTTTACGCGGAAATTAACTTTTCTTAAACACATTTTCTAAATCTAATCACGGTTTAAAAATAAAATTAAAAATGCGCAGTTCTATCTAGAAGAATTTTGGAATTTCCTTTTTTATACAACATACCTAACTGGTTTTGCAATCGTTTTGCTCATTAATTTGATATAGATTTTACGTTATGCTAATAGATGGAAGTGCAGCAATTCGACATCCTATACCCTTACAAAAAATGCATATTAGAAGAAAGTGTAGATAACCTTAATAAAATAACGGAATATACCGGCATTATATTATAATTTAGTAATAATTTTAAATTTTGGCATTTAATTAGTTGTGACATCGTGCACTTGTTGACCTTCTACCTGTTTTGTTATTGTATATTTTACTGAAGAGTCCTCATTTGTTTTCCTAAACGTTTCTTTAATAGTAACCGTATGAACACAACAATAATCTAGTAATTAATATTGTCCACATGCATTAAACGATCTTAGTGAAATTTTGACGGTCATGATAATTAATAAAGATACCCTACTTTCATATAATTTAACACATAAAACTAATTAGAATTCTAAAGTTAGTTCTTGTTTTTTTTTTAATTGAAAAAAGTAAGATTTTTGGAATTTACGGTTTTTATTATTTTTAGTGGTTTTTTAAAGCAGATTGATGTTTGCAGAAAAAGTAGTTTTCCTATACATTAAACGTAATGGCTGAACTTTTGGCTCAGAAAAATTCGGTGGTTTAAGATCTGCAAGAATGTAATCTCTTCTACACGTTTAAAGCAGACTTTTAGAAATTATTAGAATACATTGACCCATACTCGAGATTTGTAGATTAGTTGGGAAGATATGGTTACATGGTTATGCTTAACGAATGCCTAAACTTTAATGGCAATCTGTTAAATAAGAAGTTTATCTTTGCTTTAAGTGGGATTACAGATTGCTCAACGAGGTGATTAACTACTTTTCTCAAATTGCACACAAGGAGCTACGTGGGGTAACGAGTCGGACGCCTCGCATATTTGCATTGCTTCCACCCCCGTTAAGAACACCACAAAAAGTTATAAATATAACATGTGTGAATTTTGTTAATAATAACAGAAGTTATTTGTAGCAAGAAAGCTTGACTAGTCATTAAACATTCTAAGTGTAATTAACATTTCACAAATTGCTTAAAACTAATTAATTTTTATTTGCTTGAAATTATTCCATATCTGTGTGAATAGTTACCAGATCAATTTAATTTTTAAAAGTATAACGCTATTTAGTTTTGAAAGCATGCAAATCATATGTTACATATAGAAACTGGTTCTGAATTATTAAAATAATTGTTGCATTAAGTAGAACTTCTTTTAATTTATTAACAATAGCCATGTTGCTTACGAAAATATGAGAGTAATTTTAATTTTTTTATTTTAATATACTGGGTATCTCGCTAAGGTGGGCCGGCGGACGTATATTGGTAATAGATTATAGCAGAGCTTTGAGAAAAGAATGTCTTAGCAAAACTGCACTTGAGAAAAAGCTGGCAATAATTTTTGAATTCGTAGGATGGTCGCTAGGGTGTGTAACAGGTAAATTAAATTAGAAAATCAAGCTTTCTTTATAAAAGGTGTCAAGTTAATGACGATAAACGTATCCGTATTAAAGTTCTCAAAATTTTGGATTATTTCTTGATTAAAATCCATTAGTCCACCTTTTGAAATAAAATGGTGGGGGAAAAAAGATAAATAACTGCTTCAACCAAAATTAATAATCTTAATCTCCTTGAGAAACTTGCACTGTACTTTTTACAGTGATCAATAGGGGACGCTATGGGAAAATCTATGTTTCTTGCCGTTTTTCTAAAATTTTTAATTGGATTGGCAAAATAGGCAGAAATGAAGGAGGCTATTACAATAAGAAAACACCATCATTTGTTTGACGAAAAATGGTACAGTATTGCGAATACCTTATATTTTCACTCATATCCGAGTAGCCCTCAAAACCCATAAAAATTGCACACCATGCACTATTATTCCATGACAACTTAACATACGATGTGGATTATTTGCATTATATCATTTCAAATTTCTGTAAATAAAAAAAGTACCCTTGTTACGTTAGAACAATGTTTGAAAAATAACTTATCTATATGATTATCTATTCTTAAAATTTGTTTTTGTCGTTTGTACCGATTGGACTTTGCTGTTATTGTTTCCTAATTTACTATTGTTCTTAAATAAATTGTTTGCAAAGTAAAAAATAAAATACACTCACGCACGACGTAAAATTAAAAAAACACCGAAGGTGTTTCAATAGGTAAGTTATAATTAGAAGCCAACTAAGACGATCTAAAGAAATTTTAAATATACAGTGTGAGTTTTTATTAATGTCTACCTTTTGTTTTCGTCAAAAAGTCCAAGGCTAACTAGATACTTAAAAAACGATTTTTTTGTAATTTATTTAAATGCCTGTAATTCCGTTATTTCCATATTAAGAAAGAAATTGCAAAGTAAAAAGTTGTAGATAATTATGTTCTTAATAAGGCAGTTAAATTGATTTTTTAATGTAAGTTTTTATTTTTGAGTTACGACAACATCCATTTTTATTAAATGGAAACAATAGTTGGCTATGACTTTTTAAGAAATGATTTTTTTCTGGCTTTTTTAAGGATATAACATATGACATAGTGATATTTTGAAAAACTACCGAGATACGGTCGTTTTCCGGTTTAATTTCAGAATTATTGTACCGTAGACCCCATGGAAGGCGTTGATGCAAACCGTAATTACTAATATGATGAACCATGGAAATAAATTTGATTTGCGAGTACAAATCGTATCACTACGCTTTGGATATGTTTTATAAATCATTACATTGTATTTTATTATATTATTTAGCAAGGAAAAAAGTGTTAATGAACAAAATTGGCTAAGACACAAAACATAAACAGTAAAGAACTAAAAGACTAACAACTAAAGCATTATCTATAGATATTTGTACATATGTTCAAAATGATTACCATTATAATTAAGACAAAAGTTAACATCTTTTTAGAACAGAATTTGTGGCTTTTCTTAAAGAACGTCTATTAACACTAGCGAAAGCTTCTAATATGTTTCTATAAGAGCTTCCACTGCCTCATACGACCTTCGGTACACCTTACGCTTTAACAAACAAAATACACCCACGTACCACACAAAATTAAAAAACACCGAACGCGTTTCGATAGGTACGCTATCATGATTAGCGGTCGACTAGGCCGCAATTTTTCTATATATAAAATATTTTTTTAAATAATAGGTTCGACCATATCATACTCTTCTAGATTAGAAAAATGCATTGTAGCGACCAAAAATACTAACCAAACTGAAAAAAACTTTGAAAGTAAACGTCAAAGTAATATGAGTAATATTTGTTAATCAACAACGGCTTCCATGGCCAACCACACTAACAATTCTAAAATTAAACCAGAAAAATGACCGTATCTCTTTAGTTGTTTAAAATAATTATATCATTAGAAATGTAAAAAAAACCCTTTCTTAAAAAGCCAACTGTTGTTTCCATTAAAAAAATGTATGTTTATGTCGTAACTCAAAAACAAAAGTTTACATCAAAAAATCAACTACCTTATAAAGAACATAGTTATCTACATCTTTTTCTTTTGCACTTTTTTTCTTAAGATGCAAATAACGGAATTATACGAATTTCAAAAAATACAGAAATATTGTTTTTTTAAAGTATCTAGTTAGCATTGGGCTTTTTGAAGAAAACAAAAGGTCGTAAATCTGCAAATCTTTTTCCATTTAACAGTCTTTTTATCTGCCCTAGAGTCCGAGATCCCAATAATAGATATAAAAAAAACTCGCTCTGTATGTAGAACCAGTGTGAAAGTGAAAGTTATGAAAGTTTAGTAACCTAAAGGTCCATGATTGTTATTATTCATTAGAATGTTGCTTGTTTTTGAAGATCTCTAAACTTTCATAGCAGCTAAGTTCGTACATATTACCTGTTTGATTAAACATACCTACCTACTAAAAGATTTTTATTAAACATATGCAAGGCTACGACAAACTTGTCCCAACTTTTGTATTTCAGATGAGCTAAATGTTCTTTAAAGAGAATTTTGATTGATCGCTTAGTTTGCTCCACAGATATTTGTTCACAATTTTTACAATTAATTTTATAACTTCTCGACATATCCTGTTTATTCACTTGATGCTTTAGATTACCTAAAACTGTTACCTGAAAGGTTGATTGTTTTCAACTTAACTTTGGAAAGAATTTTAGATAGACATTTTTGTATAAGCTGGATAGTTTGCTAATTTTATATACTTTGTTTCTATTTGTTCTCTAGCAATGTCTAATGTAATTGCATTCTTCATCCTCATTATATGTGCTTGTTAACTATATTCATATTCACTTTATCTGAGAACCCATTGTAAGCAGCAATTTCTTTAATAGTGCGTAATTATTTATTATAATTGTGAATGAAAGAGGAAAATTAAGCAATCTATGAATCAAAAATTAAAAGCGAGTTTATGCTGCCTACCAGCCATAGTAATTAAAGTTCTCAACACTAACATTGTAGTATTAAGGATCGCAGACACATTATCCGCGTATCTAATCCTAACTCTTGGACAATAAGGCATTCAAATTTACCTATGAGTAGATTGGCCATAAA
>JARFJB010001883.1:12955000-13012500 GCA_036346205.1 Vesta saturnalis | reverse complement strand
TGAATAAAAAACATCCTAATCTGATTTCTTCAAAGGTTATTCAAATGGATTATATGTACAATTCCACTATTGCAATATGTATAACGGACATGACTGGGTGACTGAAAATTATCTATAAATTTGTATAAGGTGAAAAAAAGTAAAATAGTAATATTCATTCAGGGTAGTTGCTTCGTTTCTTTTTAACCTTGCCCAAGTTCATATTCTGTTATGATTTTTCATTGCAATTGTTAAGCAATTACAATGTGTAATATAGAATTTATAATTAATAAATGTTGCATGTGATTAACGAAATTGAATAATCCTTTTAACTAATTAATACCTTGCAATCTGAAAAAATGTAACGGTTAATTTTCTTACATTTTCGCACGATATCTCACTTCCGGGAAAATATGAATATTACTATAAAGTTATTAAAGACAGCTAAAAAATCTGTATAAAGATGGTAATTTGTTTAATTACTCAAACGTTAATTAATAGCGGAATATTACCTACCGCTTATAAAGTTATATCACCCCATGAATAAAAAAATTTGATCATGTCAATGTAACAATAAACATCGTTTTTATGGTAATTTACATTAATAAATAGAAACAAAATTAAAATGACGCGTTCTTTGTAAAAGCAGCGGCGTGGATAATAACGACTTGTCTAGACGATTGATGATCACTCATTTATTTGAAGACGTTGAGCGCGAAATTCTTATATCAAGTTGCATGGAGCTTCTATACTTAATAGTGCTAACGTAATATGAAAAGGTATGGTCACTATGAGAAGGAAGATTTAAAATAGTTAAACGTGAAGGTAAAATGTATCCTCCACTTTTGGTTTTAAAGAATTTACAGATAAAATATGGGTAAGTTATTCAAAATCTTGAATTTGAAGTACAAGGTTATGATAAAACATGTACGCCAATGAACAATAAATTAATTACTTGGGTACTATTATATGAAAGACTGAGTGTATGTAATTTCCAACATACACGTTGAAACACCTGGTTAACATAGCAACCACAACTCATTTATTATGTTGCAAATTTCTTGTAAAACTATTTATTAAAAAAAAACACAATGAAAAAGCCATTAACATTTAAGGGTGTCATCATTTATAACTTTAATGAAAATTTTATTGGGTATATAAAAAAATTATCAATCATAATCATTGAATAGATTATTAAATACGAAGAGGTATGTTGCACAGCTGGAGTTTGTTTTTCTTAGTAATACAGCCAATACAGCATACTAATATAATTAATAAGTGTTCATTTTTTTTCTTCATGTAGATGTTAGCCTTTATTAGTCGATTAAGTTGCTTACGTTTTACTTGGTTTCCTATGATTCGCCTTCCGTATGTGTTGTATGCCTTTAGCGTTTACGTTTAACGGTGATCTATTTTAAGCAATCCTTTCAAGGCGATCTCATGAACATTTGTTGTCTTCCATTTTCAGAGTTGGTTCTAGGTTTTGGCGCCCGTGGTAAAATTTTCTATAGGCGCTACTCTGCCCAAAATAAGTTCTATTGTAGCAGTACCTCTTACGGATTATGGTAGAAGAAAAGTCATTTATGACACTGACAATAACGTCCGTGCATTAAACAGTAAGTTTTAACCTAGATTTTTATTTACACAAGTGTGGCAACTGTATTTCAAATTTTGTGACCGGTAGTGACATCTATCATTTGGGGCAAGTACTTACAGTTCGCAGAATTCTACTTCACATTAGTGTTAAGTGTACTTAAAATATTTGTCATAGATTATAGTCTTTTATTATGTTTTTGCGGGGTAAGAAAACTCTCCACCTGTTACATGATACGAATACGAAAGAAAGAAATCAATCAGCGAGTACCGGTAAGTTTAAATGTAGAAACATACTTGTTAAAAACGTAACAAATTGCTTACTTTTTTGTTCTACGGAAATAATTTGTAAATTGAATGCTGAGAAGTAACGAACTAGTGTTAATGGTTTGCTACTCCAAAGTAAGTACATAGTTAAATAAAATATTCTTTACTTATTATCCTAAGGAAAAGTGTTTAGTTCAGTTTTCTTGTCCCCTTACTCGAGTTTCTGAAAAAAAGAATGTAATTTTATTACAAAAACTAGAAGCAGAAGTAACAATTCCGCTTTTTACCAAAATTACATTAGATTTTTATTATTACATTTTTTTCCGGATGTGTAAATATTATACGTTGTTTTAATTTATATATTAATTTAATTGTATTTCACATTTTTTTATTTTATTTAATTTTTTTGTATAGATGAGACTAAAGAGCATGGACCAAAGATAATGGTCACCTCTAACCAGATTATTTTGTCAAAGGTTACAGATATAGAGCTGATCATAAGCACACATGAGTTTGTCCTAAGCAAAATAATAATCTTATGAACTATCTGCAGACAGCTAAGAATCAGATGATGACGTTTCAGCAAAGGTCGCTAAATGTAAATATAAATTACCTACAAACTCGATCGAACCTAATGAGAACCTACAAATAAAGAGAAGTAGGTGAGCAAATAGGGCAGCCTGATAGTAGACTGAGTGGAAAAAGTACGTTGTACTTTCTGAAAGACTCGAATGGAAAATCACATAGACTGTGTTAGACATTTTTTGTGGCACATTTTCTATTTCACATAGAATAATATTGTGCACGCAACATGAGCGACAGCGGCTTGTACATTGGAGATGACCAGAGAAAGAACACTCGACTTCCTTATGTTACTTCTGATGAGGCAAAGCGATGTGTGGATGAACACATTGACTCGTTCCCTGGGATTGAATCGCATTACTGCAGGCGTGGTTCATAAAAAGAATACCTTTCGCAGGAATTAAACATTTCGATCATGTACAGACTGTATGGGTATGCAGAATGATATTGTGCTCAAAAGACAATACAGCCAGTGTCACAATTCGTACATCAGAAAGTTTTTCACGAACACCAACCTCGTTTGGCATTCTGCGTGCGGTTTGTGTGCGTCTGTGACTGCGTCTGTGTCTGTCTGTGTTTGTGTGTATATGGGGGGGGGAGGCGTGCGGGTGTGGGTGAGTGTGCACGTGCGTGTGTCAGTGGGTGGGTGCGTGCGTGCATGTGTGCATATGTTAGTATCCACGTTAACTCCAGAACTATAATACGTACTTACTTAAAATTTTTATTTAAGCTTCACTTCATTTCTGGATTTTGGGAGAAATCCAGCGGCCTAGATATAGATCTTAAACGTATCGATTAATTATGCTCTATACAATTTTTTGAGGAGTTATTTGGCGCCCAAAGTTCTTAAGGTGGAGTTTAAGTGTTTATTTCAACTTTTTTAAGTTAGCATCTAGAAGTCTATTAAGCTATATCTGACATGAAGTTTTAAACGTCTCTCTGCCATAGCTTATTGTTTTTGTTTTTACAATGTTTGGTATTTTTTCGTTATAATGTATTAAAAAAGAGGTGGCATAATTGTCTTCGAAAATTATTATTAAAATTATTTCATTTTTTCAACTTTCACTGTGTAGCTTGGAAGGTCGTGTGTTGTTCCTCATTAGACATTTTTACATTCTATAACGCTTTCAACTCAGATGGATATAGTTTTGTGTGGGATGAAACCCATGGCAGCAAAGGTCGTGCTGAAGTTGGAAGCTGTATTCTGGATTACCTGTTTAGTTTACCAGAGACAGTAAACCATGTAGCCTCATTTTACAACACTTGCTGTGGACAAAACCGCAGCTAATATGTATGCCGTTTGCTGTCAATTAAAATTGAGCATTGAAAACAGTTGACTTGAAATTCATGGAATCGGTGATTCCTATTTAGAAGCAGATTGTACGCGCGAACGGTGTTTTTAATAGAAACAGCCAGAATCAAACCGCGACAATACCGGTTGAATATTTAAAAGTATTGCAATTTTTTCAATTTACAACTCGTGTCCGATGTTGTAGTGAATACAACTCACACCATGAATAGAGATGAAGTGAATTGCTTAACATTAAATGACTACGCTTCCAGAAGAAAGGTCTTCCATTACCTAATACAAATATTCTCTAGAAGATGAGACATTCTTCCAGTTAGATGTGACAGATAAGCGGAGGTGCGGAAGGACGAAAACTGGTTATCTGTGAGTTTGAACAATAGTATGAAAGCAGATTTCCGATCTCTCAAAAGAAGAAAACCATCTTTCGCTGAAAAAACAGATTATCCCTGAAGAATATAAGTTTCCTTCACGAATTTCCGAATACAACAAGGCCTATCAATGGTGATTCAGATGATTAGTATTATAGCTTAGATTACTGCATTGATTACAATGTTATTTTAAATATTTTTATTAAAATGTTCGTTTTTCTCTTCACTCGTTGATTTATTCATCGTATGTTTCTGAATGACAAATGTGGTATGTGCTATAATTTTGAAATATTTTTCTTCACGCTGCTGTTTTTTAAATTATCAAAACAAATATTACACTTCTATGTTCTTAAATTGTAGTAAATCTATACGACACTATGTAGTGTTGTGCCACATAAAGTTTTCAAAGCTACTATAGTAGTGGTAACACGACCTGGTTAGCATTCGGGAGGTCATGGGTTCGATTCCCGTTATCGTCTACCTTGTATGAGTTTTTTTCAGGGGGTTTTCGTCATACACATATAGCAGCATGGTCACTGCATATATGTTTAAATATCAATGTGGGCACTATTGGTACGGTACAGGTGCTTGACCCTACTCCCCTTAGAGGGTTTCCATATTACCTAACCTTATATTACTATTTTGAATTACTATTTTGATATAATAATCATTCCATAAAGTTTAGAGGTTCTACCCCACCTCTTATGGAGCTCGAATGTATAGAAATAACCCGATTAATTTAAATGAAGAAGATTTACAAGTTTAGTGTTTAGTGCTCTCCGTACTTATTAAATTTTGAATTGAATTTCTAAAGTTGTAATATTGAATTGGAATCATTATGTTTGACTAAACTTCGGCCCTAAAATGGTATAATTATATAATTGGGATTATATTCGGATTGCAAATAAGTCGTCATTAAGAGCGTACTCGGCGTGAAAAGTGTAATCCTACGTGGAATGCATTCCTTTTTGCCTGATTCAGTAACTTAATTAAAACGGTACTAATTTATTATCTTTTTGTAATGGAATGTCCATTGCCGCAAATGTTACAAACCAGTAACTATAAACAAAGGTACTACATGTAATACAAGCTATCATTTAAATTGTTCCTCCTGCCTTAATGGTGGATTTGTTAGTGAAGAACATTTCTAATGTTGCTACATTTTGCAACAACCACAACCTTGAATCATGAATTAGCAAATTAGAATCGTTAGTCCACTTATTGTGACGTGGATAATATAATAAATGAGATTGCTGACCGTAAATCTTGTAAAAATAATATTATTATTAATAATTAATAAATAATATTATAAGAAAGGAAATCTCATAATATTGAGTCTGTTCGAACTTATTATTCATGTGAAAAATCTGGAACACTGAAACTCTGGCAGGATCTGTAACAAACAAAACACACCTCATTCTTCATGCATTCAAGAAGACATTAGTATTAAATCTGCAATTCGTAATAGACCATTAAAAGTAACGTTCAAAAATTATGAAACAGTAATGCATATTATCACAAATTATTACCAGAAAATGTTAAGTTTCACCTGGACAGGACAGTTATGCAGAGAAATGAGCTTAATCAAATTTTAAAGGATTTAAAAGACAGGGAAAAGAGAATCTAACTTATTGATAAAATACATTCATTATGGAGCGACTATAACAGTTACACGTTATTCTCAAAAAATCTAAATACAAGTCCTTCCCACTTTAGTTGTCCCTAGTTGTCTATAAAAAAATATTATATAAATTGCAAATTGTTTTATTCATTTAAGGAAATTTTTTGCATCTCTTAACCACAAAAAAATAGGTATTCACTGACTGCAGCTGATACCTAACACAAAATGAGAACAAAAAAAAATGTGTATAAATACGTAAAAAAAAACAATTTTAAAGTTTACCAATGGGCAACATCGTTTTTATTTTTTATAACATCCGAAATTGTTTGGGGCCTAGAGTTAACCAAGACTTGGAAATATTCCGGTGTAACCGCATCCGATATTTCCTGAAGCCTGTGCTCAGTTCAGGAATAGTTCTAGCAGAACGTTTCCGTAGAACCTTTTTCATATCGTGCCACAAATTTCTATTGGAAACAAGTCGGAACTACTAGAAACTCACTCATATTGGTATACCGTAGCCTTCCGTCCATTTCAAGCTTTTTTCGAGGTGTGGCATGCTGCACCGTCTTGCTGAAATACAAAATTTTGTCCTGATGTCACTCTTGCATGGCCGGTGCAAACGATTTTTGTAAAATGTCCAAATATTTGTTTGTACTCACAGTTCCTTCAATAAAATGAAGTTATATATATATATATATATATATATATATATATATATATATTGTGATGGCTAATGCTAAAAATATTTATTTAATCTAATTACTCAAAATACTAAATGGGGATGAGGTTCTATATAAATTTATTTTATAAAAAAATATATGCGCCGTACTAACTCAAAATCTCTTTTGGGGATAGGGTTCAATTGTAATAAACATTGATTGTTGGCAAAATAAATTAAATCTGGAAATATTCATGTAAATGATCAAATTGTATTTTGTAATAAATAGTTACAATGTGAAACCAACTTTGTTGAAATCTGCACAAACTACGCATGCGTTGCGTACTTAATACTGAATTAAATGTAGCCTGTCAAAAATTTCTCCAATTGATCTAAATTATTGAGTACAATTTTAATTTTGTTTGAGGTAAAACTATTAATTTTATAATTACACCGATTCATTTACTTTTCAGATATTGACACATGTATTCGTACAAACATTTATACATTATCAAAAAAATAAATAAATACAGGACATCAATAAAAAAATAATCAATGCAATAGGGTTACGATAGAGAAATTCAACTCACATGTGTTGCTACAAATTCAAATAATGGTCATGTCAGGTTGCTCCACATTAAACATTGGACGTAGACTTCCTTCCATAAATCGATGACACTGCTTGCTGTTCCAAATATGCTGCTTAATATTCCATAATTTCATCCAAATCAAATAACTGCTGATTATTCTTCATGTGGTAAATACGATGTATTACAATGCTCAAATACTTTCAGACAAGCACTTTATTTTATTTGTGTTTTTAAAATGTTGTATTAATTATTTAATAATTTCTCGGATTTATTTTTGTATTTTAATTTTATATAGATTTTTGTATTCACTTGCACTTTTATTTTAGATTCCGTTATGAAGTGAACATTTATTTTATGATCTTAATCACTGTCAACAAAATAAACATCGAATCCAAAATAATTGAAGAAATTTATTAACATAAAAAAATGCACATCACCCGATGTTTACACACGATTTTGAAAAACGAAACAATTACAATTTTATCGACAATTGTGATCGGTGACCTTATTTTTTAATTTAGTTATAGGTTAAAACAATTGTTTCTGATATCTCAACTCTACGTCGATCGCGTTTTAAAACCGATAATGTTTACGAGAATTGTTACTTACATGTTAACACAAATAACACTAACACTATGACTTGTTAGTCATAAAAAATTTCAAAAGCACAAGAATGTAAGAGAGTGAGAAATCAGGAGTAATTCCTTTTATGCTTTTCTCCTGGATACCAAATTTTCAATTTTTTCTCTACATTACACACAAAAGATTCTAGCATCTGATTGGTCTAAACAAAATTGTAAAAATTAACAATAACATAAATTATGCTATATCTTTTTGCTTCGATGATTTTCATTTTGACAACTTATAATCTAAATTTACTAATATTCAAAATCTTATATCCTACACCTAAACTAATTACATATTCAAATTCCACATAAAAAAACTGTATCAGAATACATTTATTTCAACCCATTTTATTTAATTTTAACAAAATTTCCACTTTCACATCTAAAATTTAGGTAGTTATCACAACTTTTCTAATTTTATGTTTAGATTACATATTTATAGTTAAATTCCTTTGGAATCGGATAAACCTACTATTAAATGTTATTATAATTTATTCTAAACTTGTCTTACCTATCAAACAATTAAAATTATAACATAAATATTCAAGATTAAGATACTAATTCTGTATCTACACTATTTTTAATTCGTATAATAATAGAAATAATTATATTATTTTCTGAAAATTAAAATATTACATCATAGACAAATTTAAATTATTAGAAGTCACTTTGTCAAAGAATTTACACTATTCAAGGCTATGAAATTTATGAATTATTTTAAAATCGCAGATGTTTCAATGCTCGGAGGATTAAATTATTTTTAATCCTTGGAAAAGAACACTTCATCTAAATTTTAACCAAATAGTACTTTTAATCCACGAAGTAAAGAACTATAATTTTGTAAAATTCTTACATATAATACTTAACCTAACTGAATATAAATTTACTTTTAATTTGTGTAATAAACGTCTATAACACTTGAAATGTTCATAAAATGTGTTCTTATATCTGTCTCTAACACAAATACTGTTCACTTGTACTCCATAGTTCTTAATTTTGTCATTTCACAATTTCATATTGTTTAACTATTTTGTCAATTTTTGTGTTAAATTTGCAATTATATATTAAATATCACACTGCACAATTGTTGTTCATGTTCTTAATTATGTTTTTAAGTCACTACCACTTCTTATGCACGTGTTATATACTTTGTCTTTGAATTACTAAAATACTGTGTTTGTACCATAACCCTTTCTTTCATATTTCAAACTGATATGAATCGTGTTGACCTTTCTCACATGCTACTGGTATAGCTCAATGGTTTTATGAATATAACAACCT
Source organism: Vesta saturnalis (assembly GCA_036346205.1). Taxonomy (NCBI): domain Eukaryota; kingdom Metazoa; phylum Arthropoda; class Insecta; order Coleoptera; family Lampyridae; genus Vesta; species Vesta saturnalis. The sequence continues at coordinate 13,003,626 of JARFJB010001883.1, read as the reverse complement.
TGTGCAAACCCCACAAAGCCTGTTTTGTTACATCAAAATCATAACTTTGCACTCGTGTACTATTTTTTCTTTGAAAATGAACTGTATACTTCCTCAAATTTATCTAACTTGTCCACTATAGAGAATTTCAAACTCAGTGCACTCTAGCCCCTTTATTATGCCTAATTCTAATCTTCTCAATATATAATACAGTACCTAATTTTTTTAGACATTGTTCCTTTTGATACAGAATTTTTACAGTTATAAAGAAATAAAGTCTTAAAAGAGTAATTAGTAAATGATTGCTGCAAACCCACTATTTAAAAAGTTTATCTACTAACTGGTCAGCAAAGACTTGGAATATATATATATATATATATATATATATATATATATATATATATATATATATATATTATATGTTGGATTGGTGTTTCGGGTTCTGGCCCGCGTTGGTGCTGTAGTAGTCTATAAGAGACTGTTTACTCGATGTTTCGGCAAGTTCTTACTTACCATCGTCAGGATAGGTTTAACTTTCGGCTGCTGCTTAGTGTTACTCGTATTGAACTGTCTCTTTTTGGAAAGGAAAGGAAAGATTACGTATTTCATTCCCTCCCAAGGGAGGGCAGGCTCTCTGTGTTTTCCAAGCTCCTTCAGCCACAATCATGGATTCCCAGCATACATACATACATTACGTATATATGGTATGGTGGGATTGAGGATGAATGTGGTCAGGATAGGATCGGAAGGAACGGAGTTAGGGTTCTGAGGGAGAAAATACTACCCCAGCAGTCGCCTAAGAACCGCACATAATGTGCATATACGCAGTGACCATGTCGCTACATGTGTATGAGGAAAGCCTCCTGAAAAAACATCATACAAGGTAGACGGTAATGGGAATCGAACCCATTACCTCACGAATGCTAAGCAGGTCGTGTCACCACTACTCTATCAGCTCAGTGCTCATTTTGGTTGAGGTTCCATGTTATATAGTCTTCCGAGTCCTCTTTACGTGGTGTTAAAATACTGTTAAGTTTAAGGTTATATATATATATATATATATATATATATATATATATATATATATATATATATATATATATATATATATATATATATATATATATATATATATATATATATATATATATATATATATATATTAATTGTATATTCCTCCAAATACTACAATAAAAGAATATGAACTATTTCTTTAACTTGTTGACCCACTTAAATATTGATTTTAATGATAAACTATTGTTGGTTGGAGATTTTAATATATATAGTTACTATTCAGATGCTGTCATAAAGAATTTTTAACAATTTTATAACTTCGAACACTTTAATTTGGAACGAAATACTTGTAATTGGATTTTAGACTTGGTGTTATCAAATATGAATTACTCTGTTGAAAAATCTTCATGTTTGTATGTACAATTAGCCATGGATGAACAAAATATGCTCATTTTGAACTTAATAATATCTTTTCGGTTATACGATGTTCTACTAAAGAGTGACTAGTCGTTATTGTATGCTGGTGATAACGTAGATACAACACGTTCTCTATTTTATGATCTTTTATTTAATATTTTTGATCAATACGTTCCACGTTTAAACGAAAATCACCATTATTCAGTTATCCACCTTGGTTTGATATAATTTGTATCTTAAAACTCAAAAGCAGGCGCTTAGCTAGGTACAAAAGATTTAATAAAAATGGGTGTTTGTTACAATTTAAAGAATATAGATCTCAAAGTAAAAGGTTGATTACGTTATCGTAAATATAAAATATACAAAATAACGTCTCTATGGACCCTAAGAAGTTTTGGCATTATGTTCGTGTAAGAAAGATCACTCAAGAATTCCAAATTTTATGACACATAATATTCAATACGAAACTCCATAAGAGGATATGAATGGCTTTAAAAAATTTTTTTAAAGTGTGTATATGCGACCCGTTCCACTTCCTAACGTTAACGTTATGGATATAAAAGTATTTTTCAATAGTATTAACATTTCTGAAGTTATCGAAATCGAGATAATACTGGCACTTCAATAATTGACAAAGTCGAGTACGCATGGTATGGGTGAAATTCCAAGTTATTTATTAAAAGGTTGTGCACTCTATTTATAATTTATGTTACCTGTATCACCTATACTTAAAAAATTAAATTCTTGTATTGAAAACTATAGACCTATTTCACTATTATGCAACTTCCAAAGTATTTGAGAGCATTCTTTATCATAAAATTTATAACCGTATTGAATGTGTTTTATCTGTAAACCGTAACAGATCTACAGTTTCTTACTTAGCATGTTTTATTCAGATTGTTATTGCAATAATTGATAATGGCAGCCAAGTATATTCAATTTATTTAGTTAAGGCTTCGTTCGATCATATAGATCATTATGTTGTATTAAATTATGTTTCCAATTCATTGATGCCAATTTCAGGTGTCTCACAAGGCCGAAATCTTGGCCCGTTATTATTTTGGTTATTTATTAATGATATAACAACAGTAATTACCTGCAACACTTTGGTATAATCAGACGATGTTAAATTATTTACACGAGTAGATTCTAATTTGAATTGTATAACACTTCAAAATGATTTTAATAACAGTGTAATTTGGTGCACTAATAATAGATTACACCTAAATGCTTCTAAATATAGTGTCGTAACTTTCACACGTAAAATAAATAGGTTAAATTATAGTTATTCTATTAAACAATCTTTAATGCACTGTTCCACTATAATAAAAGATTTAGTCATCAATTTTGACTCTAAGCTTACATTTAACTATCATTAACGACATTACATCTAGAGCGTATAAAATGTATGGTTTTATCTTTATAAATTGTGGTCAACATTTCAGCGTAGCAACTTTAGTTTTATTGTTTAATTCTTTAGGTGTAAGTAGATTAGAATATGGAGCATTGATTTGGTTTCCGACATATAATACATACATGGACTGTTTCGAAACGGATCAAAGACGTTTTGCAAAGTGTCGTCGTGTAGTCACTTTTTGTTACATATTAAAATAGATTGCCCATTTTTAATAGGAAAAATTAATATGCTAGTGCCACATATTAATTAATTCAAGGCTCAAGACCGTTTTTATACATCTTTTAGTAGAGCTATAATCTGTCCAGGAACGAAGCGAGGGAATAAATCGACATGTTTGGCAGATTCCAGTGGCGTTGGGTTGTTTTATGATATATACGAGTATATTATATAATAATTGTTGCCTTACCTTAAATTTAAAAACTATAAAATGATTTCTAACCAACAAAGTGTTTTATAATTAAATGATATATTACAATGATATCTTTAAAATCACTTTGCATAGTTAAGTTTTCAATAAAACATTGCAATCGTACAGGCCTATGATCTTTACTTTAGAACTCGACAACATGTACGTCCCGTTGTTAAAGGATTAGCAGCTATTGATAAATAACTTACGTTGTAACGCTGTAGTATGGAAGCGGTATATCCCAAAACTAGTTTAAGACATCTATTAAGTACCTAATACAAAATCGTGTACCGCTTATATATAAAATAAATGAGCTATTTTAATTTATTCCTTCGCTTCGTTTCTGGGAAGACTATAGTGCGTTGGAGATGTCAGCCTTGTCTGTTATGTACTTCAATTTTAGTTCAATTATAAAGATTGTGACATACATGCTGATAGTTTAGACTTGATAATTAAGTTAATTTCTTAATTTAAATGTATTATTTATACTAATTTGTTCGATAATTATTTTGATTATTTTAATTTACATTTTTCTGTTGAATTATTATTATTATTTTTTTGTGGCTTCAACTTCTTGGTTATTTGCCACTTATTTCCTTTTGTATACATTCTTACTCGTTATGTTTTATTCAGTATGTCTATCTCACTAAGGTAGTTGCTTATATTTTTGAATTGTTGTTCAGTGGTGTTAAAATCTATTTCAGTTCCATTATCTACATTTACTTTTCTTCTTATCTCCTTTAATTGCTGACATTCTTCCAACATGTGTTGTATCGTTAGTTGACTGTCACATTTTGTACGTTGTAGGTGTATCTGAATTTTCTAATATGTAAAAGTGTGTTATCTTGGGTGTGTCCTATCTTCATGTTTTGGATACACTTTTTTATTTCTTGTGGAGTATGCTTTTTCAAGAACCTGGTTTGTTTTGGTCATTTCTCTAGCCACTTCTCCCAAACTTTTTCTCTTACGTCTTGTGGATGTAGGGGTGTGGAGGTATTTATTCCTAATAGTTTCCGTGTATTACCAATTGTAATGTTTATAGGGTTATTTGTATTTCCCTCTTTGTTTTCTTCTATTTTACATCGGTTTTTGTTCATAAAGTGTTTCGACGTTTGGTGTGTTTTTATTACGTACTTCATTAAGATCCATATTCTCCTTAGTTGCAGTGACGTCTCTCCCGCTTCTACTTGCAGGCTACTGGATGGACTTGTTGGAAACGTTCGTATACCGTAACGTATGCAATGATTTTGTACAACTTTCAGCATTCTTAAATTAGATTTCGAAGCTGAGTCGTGCGCTACAGATCCATAATCAAATATTGATAATATTAATGTTTTATGTAATTTTAACAACACTTCTCTGTCAGCGCCCCATTTTGTATTACTTATACATTTTATTACATTTATAGTTTTGCATGCTTTTGTGGTTATATGATTTATGTGTTGTTTCCACTCAAAGTACTATCAAATATAACGCCTAAGAATTTGTGCTTAGATACACATTTTATTATCTCAACGTTTAATTTAAGATTGGGTAAATAATGGGGCCGTCTAAGCTTACAGAAGTGCATAGCCACGGTTTTAACGGCTGGTACTTAAAAACCTCTCTTCTGGGTCTTTTGTACTGTTGTCTATAGGATCTTGTATTAATCCGAATGTGCGATTCTTCTCTCTTAGAGGTTGTAAAAATTAATAGGTCGTCTACAGATAAGTTCCGTTACTGATATTAAATGTATGGTCCCACTAATTTGGGTTCCTTACGAAATACCTATTTATCAAGGTCGTTTATTGGATAGGTGGTTATCTATTGCCCCATCCGTGCAGTTTATGTATTACCCCATACTAAATCAAACGCCTTTTCTAGGTCGAACAATACCGTAGTGCTATAGTACCTTTTATTGGATGCCTCTAGTGCGATAGTAGCTGATGATTACGAGGGATACTATTTATGTATTGAGAATTGGCAACACTGGTATTGCCAGGTAAATTTTGTCACTGTCATCTTAAAGTTTGACATTTTTGAGGTTATGCGTACTCAGAATGTTTTGTCGTACGAGCACTATTTGTGTTGTGTGTTGAAAATTTCATCTCAGCTAAAAATATGGAATTAACTCGTGAAAATTTTCGAGCTGTGATTTATTATGACTTTCGATGTGGTCTAACTCAAGAACAATGCATCAATCAACTGAATTCAACTTTTGCCGATGAAGCGCCATCCACAGTCACTGTATATCGCTGGTACACTGAATTCAAACGTGAACGTAGTCCGCTCATGGATGAAGTTAAGGAAGGTCGTCCAAAATCAGTCGTTGTGCCGGAAAATATAGATGCTGTGCGAAAACTAATTAAAAAAGATCGTCATGTGACATATCACGAAATCGAGAGATGTTTAAGCATTAGTATGACCAGCATACATAAGATTTTGCACGAACATTTGTGTGTTCGGAAGCTGTGTGCACGTTGGATTCCACATTTGTTGACAGATGCTCAAAAAAATGCTCGTGTCGATTGGTGCCGTAAAATGATTTCAAAATACAACTGTGGTGCATACAAAGCGGTATACAACATCGTCACAGGTGACGAGTCGTGGAGTTATGCGTATGAGCCAGAAAGAAAAGGCCAGTGCACAGTTTGGGTGTTTCAATGTGAAGCAAAGCCAACAAAAGTTGTTCGTTCTCGAAGCGTTAAGAAGCAAATGGTGACGTTTTTCTTCACGAAAACCGGTCCTGTGGTAACTGTAGCTCTCGAAAATCAAAAGACCGTTAATTCAGCGTGGTATACGACCATTTGTTTGCCTGAAGTTTTCGGTAAATTGAGAGAAACCAACCCAAAACGACGAATCGTTTTGCATCACAACAATGCCAGCTTACACACATCACATGCAACACACGAGTATTTGGTCACACTGAAGATCGAATTGATGGGTCATCCGCCATACAGCCCCGACTTGGCACCCAATCACTTCTTCTTGTTCCCACTAATTAAAGATAAACTGCGTGGACAACGATTTTCATCGCCCGAAGAAGCAGTTGAGGCCTTCAAAACGCATATTTTAGAGCTACCATCTTCTGACTAGACAAAGTGCATTGAAGGGTGGTTCAATCGAATGCAAAAGTGTATAGATCTTAAAGGCGATTATTTTGAAAAGCAATAAAAATATTTTTCATCAAATTCATTTCTTTATTCTTTCTATTCTCAATACATAAATAGCAACCCTCATGTATATCAGAGATGTTTCTTCAGTTAGTATTTCACAAGCCTTGTATTCACCATTCGTTTCAGGAGCTTCCCAAGAGAACTTAACAGTGATATGGGGCGATACTTGGATATGAGCCTTCTGACCAAGTTTTATATATATATATATATATATATATATATATATATATATACATACATATAGCTCTTTTTAGTAGATTTTTATCATTCTATACTGTATGTTGTCCAATCCTGGAGATGTCTCTTTAACCTTTGCTAAAATTGCCTCTTATGCTAAACGACGCGTTGTACGTTTTAGGTTCTAGTTATGTGAACTCGAGGGGTACTTATTTTACGGTACTAATTATTTTAAAGCCATCGTCATAATTATCAGCCGAACTTACTTTTTCCTAATATCTAGCAATTGGTCCTGCTATTTCATCCCGCTCGGTAACTGAAATATTTCCATTATGTAGTTTTGTTGGCTTGACTTGTTTTCTTTTGCCTGATATTGACTTTATTTTTTTTCCAAATCTCTGCTGATGGTGTTTTTGGTGTCATACCTGAGACATAGCTTTCCCACGACTGTTTTTGGTTTCTAGTACTTTTCTTCTTGCTATCGCTCTACTTTTCTTATATTGGATTAAATTTTCCATAGTAGGTTCATTAACAAATATTTTTAATGCTTTTTTTCGATTGACTATTGCTAATGCCATGTCTGGATTCCACCAAAGAGCTGGTGGTTTTGTGGCTATACTACTACTTTCTGGTATTGTTTTTCTGCAGCGTTAATTACATTATTCGTGAAGTCTCGAATTAATGAATTTATATTTTGTTGTCCATTTATGTCTGCTACATTATTCTTGTATGCCAACCAGTCAGATTTATTTAGCTTCCATCTAGGAGGTGTCTTCAGTTTATGTTGTGGTGTAGATGATGTTAGGATTATGGAAAAGTGGTCACTGCAATGAAGATCTTCTAATGGATATGGATTCCGATCATATTTTGCTGCTATCTGTGGAGAACGCATACTAAGATATATAGCAGAAAAACCGTTTGTTCTATAGTTTAAATTCTAATGCCTTTCCCCTACTATCTTGTTTAGTTGAGCTCCATAATGAGCTGTGAGCCTTGAAGTCTCCTAGTAAGAGGAAGGGTGTAGGTAAATGTGATATTAGGCTGTGGATAGCTTGTATTGTCCATTGTTGTCTGGTAAATAGGTGTCACAGATATTTATGGTAGTAGGATACAGCTACTGTTTGTATGGTCGTGTTCAATTGGATACATTTATAGATACAAGTACTTTTTACTAATATAGCAACTTTCCTTTTGGCTCGTTCGTCGTGTGGTTCATCATACGTTATAATATCATAATCGCTTAAGTGAAATTTTGCCTTGTAATGCGATAGCAAATGGGTTGGGTTCGGTAATTAGTAGTAGCAATTCATTGCAATTCCATTGTAGGATTTTCTCCATTGTTTGAATAGCTTTAAATGTTAAGAGTTAATAATATTCTTAAGGCAATGTTGATTTTGAGATAAAGGTCCTCAAACGAATTTTGATGAATATATAATATAATATATATATATATATATATATATATATATATATATATATATATATATATAGTAAAATGTGAATGTGGTTTACTTCTTTCAAATTTATTAGTGTTGCTTGTTACCTTGGTATAATTTTTAGTTTAGTTGGGTTGTAGAAATTTAAGATATGAAATATCCTGATTCTTAAGTAGTTAATTGTGTAAAACTTGACCGTAGTAAATGCTTTTTTTAAAATAGATTACGAAATTAAATTTTGAGGTTCACTAGTTTGAAAGACATAGAATGCGAATAGTGAACGTTTTTTTGATGTAATTACAGTCGATCCCTTTAGGGTCGTGGTATAAAGTATAAAGGCTACAATGTATTAAAATTTTGAAATAACAGTTTAAAACATCAGGTTAAATTTAGATAAACATGCCGCCAGTAACACCCTGAATTGTTAAAGTTGAGTGAAATTGCAACCTTGCACGATTTGGTTTCAAAGTGAATAAAGATTAATCGAATTGGTCTCCAAAACTCTTGAAACAGTAATTACAGAATAAAGTAAAATACTAATTTTCAGTTTACAGTAAAGTATTTAATTGAATTGGTCCTACAGATTAAGGCTAATACCATTATTTACCTAAAACATTAAAAAAAACAGTGTATACTGCGCACTAAAGACTTTCTTTGCTCCTTTTAGAATAACATCGCTAATGTTCCAAAGGGCTCTGGTTGGCTCTCTGAAAAATGAAAGTTTGACGCTTCTGGCAGCGGTTTAATACTCAAAAAGTCTAAATTAGAAGTTTATGGTGAAGGTATAACAATTCCTGTAGTCAACAACTGAAGGTTCCACTTTCCTTCTCTCATCTCCCTTTCTGAATATTAGTACCTGTTTACTTCTAGTTCCTTTCTTTTGATATATCTTTCTAACGTTGTCATCATCTCCTTCATTTCTTTTTCTTCCTTCGCCACCACCAGCGACCACACCTTCAATTTCTCTACCACCAACCCTCTAATTTGCTGCCCTCTTAATGTCTCCTCCAGAATGCTTTGGTAGAGAGGAATTACTTAGAAAACCGTTTCCCAAATCGTTGGATTGCAACATTCAGTTCGGTGTTATGGCCGCCACGATCTTCAGATCTATCAGTACTGGATTTCTTACTACGGGGTTTTCCGAAAAAGATAATTGATCAAAACCACCATAATACCGAACCGAATGTTGCAAACCAACGATGTGGAAAACGGTTTTTTAAGTAATTCCTCACTACCAAAGCATTATGGGCGGGGGCACCGTCTTGTTGAAAAAATATTTGGAAGATTTTTTCAGGAATATCTTATTTGTATTTTTGAAAAGCTAAGAAAGAACTGCAGCTGATTGTTGCCAAGCAAAGTATGATTCCCATTTAAAAAAATGAAAGTTTATATTATTACTCAAAAACCGCGCCTCTTAGAGAAAGTCTAAGCACGCCACTGAATTCGGCACTTAGCAATACATAAGTACCGTTTACCAAATATATCAGTGTAATAGTATTAAGCGAGGTACAAGACCTGACCTTGAAAAAGTGTAGAATTATCGACGCTTGGCTATTTAAGTCAAAAACAAAATAAGATACTAAATTTTCGATTTTGTCATCAAGTTTAGGTCAACAAAGTCGTACGTAAATGTAAAAACTGCAAACTTCTATCTTTGACAATAACAAAGATATTTTTAAAATACAACTAAAACAACGAAATCGGGACACACTGTACAATTTCTTTCACCATTATTTACATCACATGAACATTTATGTTTCCAACTCAAACCGTTAATTCTCATTCTTAGCAACCGCAATTTTAATAGGTTTATCTAACATAACTAGTTTCGTAAACATAGCTTTATCATTTACCAAATGATCCGTATAACCCGAGTCTATACAAAAAGTGATTATGTTCCGTTCACATTCTTTACTACTTGTTACACGTGAGCCTGTCATGAAACTAATCTCGTACCTGTCCATTTTCTGTATAGTTGCTTCCACCTTTCTGATGTTGAAAATCATTCATATTTGTTCTTTGATAATTGACTCTTCCCCTGGGTAACCCACGGTTATTGTGGCGTCGACTTGGACTCCTTTGCGGATATCTCCTATTGTTATGAGCAAACCTAGAATGTCCTTTTGCAAAGCCCCTACCTGGAGTTTTTCTTCTTCGACCAATAATTTCTTTTTAACCACTTCATAATTGAGATCCACTGACGGCAATTTTCGATAACTGTAACCATAGTTTCGAAAGGTTCTTGAAACGCAAACAATAGATTGCATATTGCATCCAAGTCATCTATTTTTACTCCAGTAGCTTGTAATTGTCTTAAAACTTCTTCAATCTGCATCAGCAATACTTATAATTAACTGTGGTTAGGTCAGTTTTCTTTGTTACACATTCCATAATTTCGTTTTCATCCAGTATCATCTGCATCCTAAATTTCCAGTTGAAGTAATTATGTTTCTTCAAGCGGTCGATATTGTAAGCCTTTTCCCGTTTAGCCGGTTATCTTTATCCCTTCGAACCAACTTATTTTCAATCAATAAAACTAAATTATTGTACTACATTTATTTATTACGGCGAATACAGCTACTGTAAAAATACAACCAATTTATCAACGACTCTTGCATGACAAGACCGTACTAAAAACAAACTCAACTTACATTGTATTTAGATTTTAGCGTATATTTAACAAAAAAACACTTGCATCAGTTTTAGTGCACTAGTGCAATAAAAATTTTATTTAAAATGTACAACTGCAATGTAAAAGTGTCACTAAAAATGGATTGATGAGAAAACTACACTTTAATTGAACAGATACTAAATATTTTAGGTTATTTTTTTTGCGATTCCCTTTTTGGAAGTCACATTGTTTAATTAGGCGAAACGTAATTAAGTCATTGTATACTTGACTTTTATTTCATTTAAAATTTTTACAAACAATTACGTTTTGATACGGTCGAGTGCATGAAGATTGTTCCATGTGCACTTTACTGGTATATTTTAGTATTTTTTACGGAAAATTAGACGCGGATATCAAACAGGTTTCTTAGCTACTCATTAAAGGTTATTCTAGTTTATCAGTTCAAATAAATCAAATAGGTTTTATAGAAAATGAAAAATATTGAAAATATGAGTGATCGTAACATTGAACATTTTTTTGACACCCCTCCATAAATCATTGTACTGGCAAATCAAGCGCCGTCAAATCTAATATTCACCAAAACGCGCCAACAATGATAATCAATCATACTTAAACATTACACTATTAAAAAAATATTTTTTATTCACTTAATAAAACTGTGTATATTTTCCTTTTGTATGAACATAGAAAAAAAAAGTATTCATACACTTTTGCTACTTATTGCATAAATAACTATTATTGAAAACAAAAAACGAAAGGATGTTAGAAAACCTATTCTTTGTTATTATATTGCAAGTAGTGAAAATAAAACCAAGAGCTTGTGAAATGAAGTAAGAAGAAAAAAAACGCTAATGGAAACCAAGCATGAAACGAACTTGTAGATTTCTAACTGTATCACCCACAGACAGATAATTGTAAAATTTCTACACGTAATTGCATCTATATTGCAGCACTATAAATGTCGCAAAACTGGATTCCACCAAATACGTTTACATTTGCTTCATAAATGCAGTTGTCTACCGGCCACTGGAATATAAAAGAAGTTATCCAAATAATCATAGTTTGTTTTACATATGTATTTATATAACGAGTTAGTCATAGCGAGCTTTCACTTTTTTATCCATTTTCGAGTTTTGGTAATGCCTATGGCACTACAAGTTTTTATAAATGATACATATTAAAGTAGCTTTAAATGTCAATAACACCGCATCCGAAAAACCGCAATGATCAACAAAAAAAAGTTACTCAATTCGTGACTATACAACAAATTTAACATCTTCCGTTATGTTTATAAAATAAAAGCGGAATTGAATGATACTCTTCATTGCATACACCTTACAGTTCGTTTTTATATGTTTGTATATAACAGCTTTAAGTTATGTATTAATATTTGCACGAAATAAAAATTCTTAAACATTATAAAGGAAATAATTATATTTAAAATACAAAAAACATTGCTTTCTTGGTCTTCCACAAGGATTTGTGCTTCGGTCAGGTTATTGCATTTGGGTGCTTCAAAAATGCCTGGTTTTGGCGCAGTGGTTGTCCGTTATGGTACCAATAAAAGTATGACAACCGGTTCTGGCTTTTACTTCCGGACCTACGATCTAAACAGCATCCGCACCTGGATTGGATCTTTGTAAACTCATGAAACGGATAACCGCTACAGGCGATGCATTTAACCCCCTGTTTCGAGTAGAATAAACAACTTCAACATTACAAATATAAATATATCTCAACATTACACAGAGTGTAATTTGTGTACGTATGTACAGGGTGGCCAACTAAGAATGCTAGGAAACTACCCATCGTAGAGGCTTACGCAAAAAAAAAGTTATTACTAAAACGGCCAGTACAAAAACCTGGAAAATATTTTCAAGTTTCTGAAATGGCCGCTAGTGGGCGTAACTGCAATCTTGAATCTAAAAAAGTGATGTTTCTGTGAATTCTGCTATATTAAGCTAATAAAAAAATAACTGATCTTTGAAGTCGAGGATAATCTGAACTTGTTATGTTTGGCACTTTTTAACGTATCTATAAAAATAAAGTGGTGGGGGTATTCAATGGTTTCCTTAAATCACCCCCCCCCCCCTATCTTCGAAACAGCTAATCCGATTTTAACAAACTTGGGCGCGTTGAAAAGAGCTTTTATTGGGTTATAAATGTTAATATAATTGAAGTTTTGTTAGTTTCACATGTCGTCGCTAGAGGGCTTTGTTCGACATTCCAACAGAAACGGTTAATTTTAGCACAAAAATTAAATGCATTGGTATGACTTTTTTTCATGAACAAGTAGCTAAATGATGCCTAAACAAGCTCGCCAAAACCGCATCTCGATATCTTGTTCGTAACCTAAAATATCGGTCAAAGAAAACTTTATACCAAAATCCCTTAAATTTTTATTTTTTTTAACTATATTTTTCTGGAATTGTTTCTATCATGTAAGTTGTGGCCCTAAAAAGGACCGATTTAAAGGAGGAAGGTTTTTAATGCCCCCGTAAATGCTCGAAATGCTGACCATCACGCTCTATGCGTTGCTGAAGTCTCTCATGACTAGACAAAACTGCAGCTTCAATTTCGGTTCTCGGTATGTTACGTATTGCGTTACGAATCCGGTTTTTCATATCTTCTCTAGTAGTAGGTTGAGTCCGAAACACGATGTCCTTTAAATAAAAATCGAGACAAGTTAAGTCTGGCAATCGCGGCGGCCATGGAAACAGACTTCCTCTTCCAATCCACCGCTGTTGAAATACTGCATTAATATGCTCTCGCATATTAATAGTAAAATGTACTGGGCAACCATCCAACTGTAAAAAAAATTGTTGCCTTGTTTCCAGAGGCACATCTTCCAACAACAACGGTAATTGATTGGCCAAAAAGTCAAGAAATACATTGCCATTTAGGGGTTGCTCGAAAAAAGATGGCCCAATAATTCTGCCTCCCAGTATGCCACACCATACATTTAAACTACAACGTCCTTGGCGCGGAACTTCACGCAACAAATGGGGATTTTCTGCAGACCAATAATGCATATTGTGCAGAGTGACTCTTCTGTCACTACTGAAGGTGGCTTCATCAATCCAAAGAGTTTGAAACAAAAATTCTTTATTTTCGCGTGTCATGCTTAACATACAATGGCAATAGTCTAACTTTCGATCAAAATCTTCCTCTGTCAAGGCCTGATGCAAAACGACATGATATGGGTGCATTCTTAAAGTAATTAAAAAAAGTTTAAACGAATATCTATATATTTTGATGGCCATTAGAACTTACCTATGGTCCTTCAAAATATTTTGAACCGTTGTCCGTGATATGGCCAGCTCAGTGGATAATGCTCTTGTGCTAAAATGAGGATTTCCTACAATATAGCCCAGTACACGGTTAATATTTTCTTGTGTTCTTCCGATTCTTTGCCGTTGCAACGTAGGCCGAAAACTACCATTGGCTCGTAAGCTCGCCACTAATCGGGGAAAAACTCTTACATTGCAAGGACGCCGATTTGGATATCGAGCCGCTTAAACTCTTTTAGCTACTGCGGTATTCTGAAGACATTCAAAATAAACCACAAGCACATCAACAGCTTCATAATTCGTAAAACGCACTTTGAAAGCACAAAAATTGCTAAAAGTAACGCGAAAGTATTGACAACTATTGACAATTTGAGGATTATGTATGTTTTTTAGGTACCTGTTTCCATTGCCTGCTCCTATTAATTGTAATTTTCGTATATATCCATAGGGAATATGCATTCAAACAAACAAAAAATAGGCCTTTCGTATAACTTTTATCATTGCTTACTTCCGTCGTAATTTCCAAAAGGGTGATTTTATTCTGGTGAATAAATTTACAAACATTTAAAATCGCAATTTCTAGGTAACTATTCAGAGCTGAAATTGAAGCTGCAGTTTTGTCTACCCATAAGAGGCCTCAGCAATGCACAGAGTGATGGTCAGCATTTCGAGCATTTACGGGGGCGTTAAAAACCTTCCTCCTTTAAATCGGTCCTTTTTAGGGCCACAACTTACATAATAGAAACAATTCCAGAAAAATATAGTTAAAAAAAAATAAAAATTTAAGGGATTTTCGTATAAAGTTTTCTTTGTTCGATATTTTAGGTTAAGAACAAGATATCGAGATGCGGTTTTCGCGAGCTAGTTTAGGCATCATTTAGCTACTTGTTCATGAAAAAAAGTCATACCAATCCGAAAATTAACCGTTTCTGTCGGAATGTCGAACAAAGCCCTCTAGCGACAACATGTGAAACTAACAAAACTTCAATTATTTTAACATTTGTAGCCCAAGAAAAGCTTTTTTCAACGCGCCCAAGTTTGTTAAAATTGGATTAGCTGTTTCGAAGATACGGGGGGTGATTTAGGAAACCTTTGAATACCCCCCACCACTTTATTTTTATAGATACGTCAAAAAGTGCCAAACAAAAAAAGTTCAGATTATTCTCGACTTCAAAGATCAGTTATTTTTTTATTCGATTAATATAGCAGAATTCACGAAAACATCACTTTTTTAGATTCAAGATTGCAGTTACGCCCCCTAGCGGCCATTTCAGAAACTTGAAAATATATTCCAGGTTTTTGTATTGGCCGTTTTAGTAAAACTTTTTTAGCGCAAGACTCTACGATGGATAGTTTTCCAGATACAGTACCTCGCATTCTTAGTTGGCCACCCTGTACAAACACACATCTCGCATAAATTTGTGACGAAATATTGTCCCATCTCACTTGTAATCCGTATACCGGGCAGTGTTTCTTTTAGGCAAAATTCTCCAGGATCGGGGGCGAAATAAATATATTAAACAAAGTAATATTTATATTAAATTCACAGTATTTTTAGTATTTTAATGAATAAGGGATGTTATCATTACACAAAGATACAACTAAATTACTAAAATGAACCAAAATTGTCAAAGGATTATTTTATTTTTGACAAAAATCGTATTCTTCGCGGCTTTTTTCTGGCATACAAATCAACATCCTTTTTCAGAAACTCTTCTTTTGGAGTCTCCAGTCCCTCGACGCTAATCATCATACAATGCATCAAAGGTTCAGGTGGCATTCTGTTTCTGGCCTTATTCAGTATTCTATTTATCGTACTAAACGATCTTTCGACGGAGGCTGTCGTTACAGGAATGACATGAAGGATTTAACAAAGCTTTTGTAGCTCGCAATGCCCTACGTCGGTTTCTAAGATTTTTGCGATTGGATTTTCACCTGTATCCTTGTACATTTCGCTTTCCAGCATGGACTTGATGTAAAATTTAAATGATTTAAGGTCTGGTATTACATTTTCTGCATTAAGCGTCGGAAATTTGTCACAAAACTTTCTTACTTCTGTGTCTTGTAATTCCATTAATGATTGAAAAGCCTCAAATTTACTTGACAATATCATGATATCAATTGATTTGTCATTGAACCGGTCTTCTATTTCATTAATTACGCTTTCATAATACATCGGCATCCCTTTAAATGTTTCAATTACATTTTCATCAGCAACCAAGTGCACTTCAGATTTCAATTTCTCTATTTCGAGCCGAAATTTTTTTTGCAAAGTGCTATTGACTGCTTTGCAATATCTTGCAAGTGTAATTTTGTGTAATAAGAGGAATTAATTTGGCGAAACACAAGTTTTTCTTTTGCAAAGCATTGCTGAGGTATAAAAGTGCACTGAGAAGTTCATTCATCACGTGACTATGAAACTTTCGTTTCTGATTTCCAGTAAGATACCCCCTGCCAGCGATGCAAGGTTAGCGCCTTCCTAGTGGATATGTTCACAAGCCATTAAAATTGTCTTTAGGATCCCAAAAACAGCATTTACTATCCTGCGGTGTGATAACCATCTCACTTCAATACATTCTGGAATCTTAAGAATGGGATCGTTAATCATTGCTTGAATTCAGTATAGAATATTCTCTTTTTTAGGCGACTTGCTAAAAAGCTTATATGTGCCTTTTATAACATGAAAAAACCTGTTAACCTTTTTATTTTTATTTCTGTAGGAAGCTGCTGCCTGAGCCAATATGTGTGCTCTACAGTGTATGTAAAGAACTTGTTTGTTTGCCTTTTCTGATAGCTTTCTTCTCACACCACCAACATTTCCAGCCATATTTGAAGCTGTTTCCTTACTGCTGTAATTAGACCAAGCACTTAGTGCTTTTCTCCATGTTTGAAATTCACCATTCATGTTGTCAAGAATGTTTTCAATCAAACTTCCATATTTAGTAGTGTGAGCTATTTCTTCCTTTACTAAAAAGTACAAACCTCTTATAAGTATCATTAGGCCCCTTCTATGTCACTCTTTTTCACTAACACTCTGTTGAATAATTTGAGCATGAACGGGTTTTTTCATGGCCTGCCTTTTGAGATTTTTTTTAATGTAAATAGTTCGTTAGTTAAGGTTAAGTGTTAATAGATAACTTTTTAAATAAATAATTGTTATAGTGTAGTGTGTATCTGGACGGTAGAAAATCAGAAAATACCAAAAAGGAAGTGTTGTAACGGTATAAACGGGTGTTTTTGCACCGACCAGTCAGCGTATGGGAGTGGGTAAGATGTTGATAAATTTTGCACATCCAGAATAGTAAATCGTACGTAAGTCAAAATAAGGGATGAAGACGTAATCATAAAATAAATGTAAACATACGACAATGCGTCTGTAAGAAAAGATAACAAATTCTTAATCGGCGACGGGAGGTCTGGCCAGAATTCTGCGTAACGCCGTTCTAAATTGCTTAACCTAAATATTTCGTGGATTATTTAACCACACTACTTCAGGGTCAATTGCCCTTTAATACTAAGATGAAGAGTGTTAAGGCGAAGCGTCAGAATTATGATTACTTACAACAATTAAACCAAAGCAACAACTTAATTTAAAAGGTACACGACTCCGCTTTCAAACCTTCGTCAACAAAGAAAATAATTTGAGGTACACACACAAGAAATCTTGAAAATACTCAATAAAACACAATGTTATACTACCTTACTGTCTAAATTAGCACCTCTTCTGTTACAACAATCGAAAATGAACCAGGTGACCAATTACTGCTATTACGGATTACGGATACGTACACAAGATAATGAGTGATAAGGTTGACTATTTATTTTTGTACTCAAACGGTTCCTTGATTGAATCTCGGTAAAGTGTTACTGCATTAACTAAAAACGTCTTTTAAAATACTAAATTGTGCGCTCAACTTGCTCGATAACTTTTATCTTTTAAATAGTTTTCTTTACACTACCAATCCAAAAGGTTGTTAACTTTATTTATATAAATATAATTTTAATATTCTGCGAAAGTTTCTTTGTACTTCAACACGCCCTGCGCGGCAATTAAGTGGCACTTCAAGAACGTTAATTTAATAAGTCCGCAAAAGCGACATAAACCAACGAGGTCACAGAAGCACTAAAATAACACGACGGTGATCCCCAGGTAACTTGATTACGTAAAATCGAAATCGGCACTAGGTCTTGTCCTTTGGTGATTGAACAATTTCACTTAAGATCCCTTCACAGGTTTTCTTCAAAAAGTAGCTAACTACCCTCACAACACAAAAGTTCGTTCGTTAAACACCAAAAGGTCCAATCTATCAACGTTCTTACCAACCCCTTAAGCCGTAGCAACAAACGTCACAGTAACACACCTCGAGAGCGCTGTCAGTTGCAGACTCCCCAAAAAAATTACCAAATTCCATCTTGGATCTTCGAATCCCACCACTCACAAAAAATCTCATTTAATCTAGTTCCACCAATTAAGAAACGGAAGGAGAAGATTTGATACCCCCTACCCACAAATTTCGTCCTCGACCGTAAGGACTCGATAATTTTCAAAATTCTAAACGCCAGCAGAATCAACGTGAAAAGTATCTCGGTATTTTCATTTAAGTTCAAACAGTTAGTATCCCATTCTATCTTTATGACTCAAAACCAACATACTCAATACTAAGCTGAACCACTGCAATTAACCGACTCCATGTCGCCAGAATGATATCAAATACATTTAAATCTACGTTCTTTCTTTAAGTTACTTAATTTTACAAAACTTTCTATTAAATTTTAAGGAAATCAAACGAAATAAACATTATTTAAACTTACATACAACTATTTACAAATAAAACGTTACTCAACATTCAATAACCGGGGAACAGTAAGGAAAACAATCTCTCAAAATTTAAAT
This sequence comes from Vesta saturnalis, assembly GCA_036346205.1. Lineage (NCBI taxonomy): Eukaryota > Metazoa > Arthropoda > Insecta > Coleoptera > Lampyridae > Vesta > Vesta saturnalis. The sequence continues at coordinate 12,984,809 of JARFJB010001883.1, read as the reverse complement.
GCAATATTACGAAAAACTCAATAAATGTAGAAACCAATTATCGATGATTTCAAACCTCATTCCTTAAATTACGGAATAGTAATTCACAAACAAAAAAAACTTAAGCTTGAAACACACCATCCTGAAAGGTCGCGACACACGTAAAACAAATTCATCCATAAAGCTCAACTCAACAGCAAAAATTTGACGGTAAATCGCTAGAAAATCGTAATCCTATCACAGTGTACATTTAATGAGACTTGGAAAGTGAACATCCTTTATTTAAAAAAAACCCTCAGATAGTGATGCAAAGTGCTTAAAATGTTGTACACAGTTTTTACTTGCACATGATCGAAAGGCGGATATTGTTCGACTTATATCTACACTTAAGCATAAAAAGGCAGATATTGTTGCTTCTAGTAGTAGCAAAGTGTTGTATTTTTTTGTAAGGACACGCTTGGTAATGAAAACCAAAAGCAGCTGCTTGGTCATACCACAACATGATCCACAATCAGTCCTTACGTTCTATGGATTGCAGCTATTAAAAGGTTGCTTCCAACAAAAATTTGCATGTGCTAGAACCAAATCTGAAAGTGTTGTGTATAATATTTTACAAAAAGAATCATTCAGCTCAATACAAAACGTTCTTGGAACGATCAATTTTGTAACAGTCTGTAGCGATTATTCAAATAACGGGAGCGTAAAAATTTGACGTATACTCGTAAGATATTTTATGAAAGACAAGGGCGTTCAAGTAAAATTTTTGGAAATTCTAGATCTTCTAGGTGAAACTTCAGACAAAGGTAATGTCAATGTGCGCTGATATCACAAATTGCAATTTTGGAGGAGAAACAAGACACGGCCATAATAATGTCTTTCACAAAGACCTTTAGTTGTGGTGAACTGCGCTGATCATGTTTTTCATAACTGCATTCAAACAAAATCAGGTGGTTAGCGTTGTTGTCTTCGACAGAAAGAATTTAAAGAATGTTCATACCGTTACCCGTTACAGAGCTGCTTTCTCTCTCAAGAAAAAGGTTCCACATTGATTCTTAATAGTTTTAAAAACAATCTTTTTGAAGTTTGGCTATGGTTTCCAGTCTCACAAACTTCTACATTTCATAAATGTGTGCTGCAAGTGGAATCTGAAGTATCTTCAATGGTAGAAGTATACATAGCTCTGTCAAATTTAAAGGAACAATTAATAGAACGGGAAAATGAAGTCGTTTTGCCAAATCAAGCTAACACTACGCTAGTAGCTTTAGCAAATGATGAAGAAGACCTAGCCATAACTCAATTTAAAATGCCAGTGACCAGGTTTTATAATACTTGTATCGCCTATTTGGATAAATGGACGCAACACTTTGAAGATTCGTAAGCGTTTCGTTGGATATTGCTAAAAAAAGAGCCTCTATGATCAGATATTGGAAACACAGTAACTGTTTTTCAAAAACATTCATCTAGATGAATCGGCACTTTTTGATGAAATTGTGTGCATTAAAAAATATCCAACCAGTCAAAAAATAAAAGAATGGAAAGAAGTTTCTGTTTCTATTGACAAACAATTGGTCGAGCACTTCAGGAGTGCAGGTACACAGCAACATATTAAGAATTGTTCAAATGTGCATGTATTTACCGAGATCCAATACCGCAACGGAAAGGATTTTTTCTGATATGAGCAACATTTAGACCAGCGAAAAAATTAGCCTTACTTTAAGAACTTTAAAAGGACTTTTAATGTTGCCTTAAATTTTTTAAGTAAGTCCATGACCGCCCAGATACTTTACGAATGGTACATTCAATGGAAAAATATACAAATGAGTAACGTTTCGCTCGCCGTTTTATTAACTATGTACAGGGTGAGTCACCATAGGGTAAAGTTCATTGTCTCATTTGTTTCGAGAATTACGTAAAAATGTTAAATATAAAAGCTTTAGAGAATATTAAGGTGCATAGTTCAAAATATTTTTTTAGTATACAGGGTGGTTCAAAAAGCGTGGCGAATATAACATACGTTTTCTTTAATGGAACTCCATATTTTTAATTTATTTTTAGATTCTACATGAAATTATATAACTTTTTTGTTAATAATGTCGTATACCTAAAACTAGTAGTTTTCCTAACATTTTAATTTTTTTAGAAAATAATTACTTTTTACTCTCATAAAAAATTGACAGTGCCGCCATTGTTTTTGAAGATGGAATACACATATTTGGTACAAACGTTCTATGAGGATGACAAAAAAGATATATGTAAAAAAATTCGAGTTAGATACTACAGGGCGCTCAAAATAATTATACATATCGACTATTTTAACTTAAAAAAATTCGACTTTTTTAAATGGCACACCCTGTATTTTATTATATTTTCTGATAGCTTTTGTAAAACCCCTCAACTTTTATTGAGTATGTCATATACCTAGTTTTAGTAGTTTGCGATTTATTTAGATTTTTTAAAATTTTTACTCTGGCTTTTATTACACCTTAGACCATGAATAGCTAAGGGCATAGACATGCCCGTAGACGGGCATACTTTTGAACACTTATTACGTTATAATAATTAAAAATAAGCTAGTTAGTAGGAAAATTATTGTTATTTATATATTTGTTTTATGTTTCTACAATTAACGTGTGTAAAAATGGAAAAAATCTAAATAAATCGCAAACTACTAAAAATTGGTATATGACATACTCAATAAAAGCTGGGGGGCTTCATGAAAGCTATCAGAAAATATAATAAAATACAGGGTGTGCCATTTAAAAAGTCGATATGTATAAATTTATTTTGAACACCGTGTAGTATCTAACTCAAATTTATTTACATATATCTTTTTTGCCATTCTCATGGAACGTTTGTACCAAATATGTGTATTCCATCTTCAAAAACAATGGCGGAATTGTCAATTTTTTGTAAAAGTAAAAAGTAATTATTTTCTAAAAAAATTAAAATATTAGAAAAACTACTAGGTTTAGGTACATGAATTTCATGTAGAGTTTAAAAATAAATTAAAAATATGGTGTTCCATTAAAGAAAATGTATGTTATATTCGCCATGCTTTTTTGAACCACCCTGTATGCTCAAAAATTATTTTGAACTATGCACCTTAATATTCACTAAAACTTTTATATTTAACGTTTTTGCGTAATTCTCTATGGTTGACTCACCCTGTACTTTTAAAGATCGAAGGTAAAATACAGCATTAAATAGATTTTTAAATTTTTTTTGACCCTATTGCGCTATGACATGGAACGCCTAAAAACTTACCATAAACAACCATTACACTTGTCGCTTAGCATAGAGAGCATAGAAACTCATAATTTTGTATCTAATTTAAAAGAATCTTCGAATGATGCGTCCATATCCCGTATTTCCTTTTTACATAATTGGTCACCTTAACGTAGGGACCTGTAAAATTTCATATCAAACTTAAATCTGTTGGATTTATGTTTATAGGATATTTCGACAAATAAAATTTATAAATGTCAGTGTACAACTGTGGAATAACTACGAAAAGGTAATGTTACTCAAGTTTACCTTTTAAACGTTTAAATGTAAAGGCGACATTTAATTTTGGTTGTTGTAATAGGAATATGTGTTAATTAACAAAATCAGTTACAGAACACTGATTACTAAAAATAAGTGGGGCATATTAGACATTTCTGAAAATCTTGTAAACTTTTGAAACCTACTATTAAAAAAAAACAATAAACGTTGGACTTATATTATCGTTGTGTAAAATCTTGTAACAACGTAATAGTTGTAACCACAATCTAGGTTAAAAATGTGTTTAAGTTGTTAAACTATTTTTTCGACAACTTGATTAATAAATCAGTTACGGTGTATTAAAAAAAGTCTAGGGCAAAGACACAAAGTTTTTCTTAACGGTAATAAAATAAGCACGAAAAAAGAGGGCACCACTGCACAGTCGTCTACACGAAATTGTTCGTTTAATCCAATTGAAATTCGATCACACTGGTGGAATAATGACCTAGTCTAAAGGAAAAGTCAGAAGATTGGAAGCGGCTTCATAAATAAAAGACCGCTTCTTTAAATAATAATAGAATAACTACCTGTTGTAATATAATATAATAAACAAAAAAGCAGGTACCTCATAAAGGTGTTACACTGTGTAATTATTGTTTACAATTAAAGAAAAGAGGTTTATATAACTAATTGTTAACCTTCATCAAGGTAATAAACATTCCTTGTAAATTCGATAGTTAAACGTGAACTATGAATTTTACAAGCAACCTGTTACTGTAACGGTTAAATTAACGAGGTGCCATTAACGACTTTAAATAACATGACACGCTTGATGCGATATTCAGTAGATTTGATTTTATACATATTCTAATTTTCTCGGAATTTTGATTAATATGTACAAATGTTTAAATGTCTTTGATATACTTTCCGTTTTCAAGTTACGCGTAGTATTCAGTTCTCATAAAGATTCTTTTCATTATTATGAAATTATTAAAGTTGTAGCTGAATAACAAAAATAAATAAATAATCATATTAAAAATAGAGAAAAAAATTCCGATAGACACAAAGTACTGCTCCCAGATTAAACAAGTTTGCAGGATTCGATTGTATCACAACCGAAAATTGGGGCCATCTAACTCAAAAAACGTTTCACAACTAGAATGAATATTTAAGAATTTCGATTGGGTACAGCGTGCATTACTTCTTAACAAATTTCTCCTAAAAGTGTTGTAGTGCCCTCCAGGTACCTTACCTTGAAAAGTGTAATTTGAACAAATAATCGCTAACTGATTTATCTTGACAATAATGTTACCATTACTCAAATTAATTGCTTGCCTTACATGGACTATCCTGGCAATAATTGAAACATTAGAATTAATTTACAAGTCTGACATTTAATTACTCGCAAACCTCTAATCTGATCAAACGAATTGGCCGTCTAGTGGTAGGTACGTTGTGCTATTTAACTGAGATAGGCTGGACGAGGTTAAGTGGGGCAGGTAAACAATAAAACTACTCAAATTAAAATTAACGAGCTTTGCGCAATGGTGGTTCAGCGCCCGTTAATATACTATTGTGGGAAAGAACCACCAATAAAACCCACTTTATTCATAAATAAGTAATTGCACAAGTACATTAATAAATCAAATAACACAAAAAAAAGCAATGAAAGGGTTAAATATATAACAAAACACCATTAAATCATGTTCAAATGCGTACAAAATTATAACATTAAGAGAAAAATAAATAAAAAACCGTTTAGTTACACATAAACACAAAAAAACCCTCACAATTGTGTCATAAATAATCAGAATCAAAATCATAATACCAAACATGTGGCCCTTTAAAACCAATCATGCCGGTCTTTAAGTAAATAAGCACATAAAACAATGAGGAAAATTACGGTACATATAAAATACAACAATAAAATTGCTCAAGGTAAGGTAAATGCAAGGACAAAACAAAGTAGACAAGGAATTTACACGTACATAATTGTTTAGTGACTACCACAGCATATATTATGTAAAATTGCAATAAATTACATATAAAGAGAAATTATTTTGCAGGCAAACAATTCTACTTAACACACTAACAAAAAATATCATTAAAACAAAGCCTTACGAGGGTAAGTTGTAAATAGGTCTTAACATCGTGACTGATATATAAGGTTGAGTGCATTAGAAAAATACAGCGCCCCTTTCTCAGGTTACACATTTATCTATACAACAAAAAAAAATAAAATTCGAGGTGTTTAATGGTCATCTGGACCCGGGAGTATGTACATACTCGGCAATTGCATATTACAGTTAATAACCGAGCACTATCCTGTACCCGTTCGGACACGCCCACCTCTACACAAATATAAATATAAACAACAATACTGATTCACACAAATACAAGAGCGAGGGAGCAGATTTCCACTTAATGAGCCCGCTACCAATGAGATACCTTTGCAGGCAATGCTCGATTTTTAATACGTTATATAGGCTTGTAGAATTATTTGCTGCCAGCCTTAATTTATATAAAAATACCTACTTACGCTTGAATATATATTCCTTTGATTGATCACAGACACAAATCGTTAACATACGCGGTTTAACTTCAAAAAGGGTGACTGTTATTTATAGATTAATATTTGAAAAACATATTAAAACTAACACCCGAAAGAAAAGACAAATTAGCGTTGACTAATTCAAAAGAAAATGTACACGCAAGAAATATTTTAAAGACAAACTTTTTACAATGAAGGTATTTAATTAACCACACCGATCTGGCTTGATCGACACTATAACTGTAACTCCCTCTTCCCCGATTTCAAACTAACTATATTTACTCCCGCAATCAACCCCCATTTTTCAAAAGTAATAAAAAAACAAAAAATTATTATGTTGGAACAGTTTCATATTAATTATTGAATGACATCTTAATTTTAAAAATATGCATTCGTCCGTAACAAGTGCTACATTTAGGTCTCAAGTTTCAACGTACCAAACAAAGATCTCTTTGGATTTGGGCTATGTTCAACCGTAACTAATTATTAAATCAATGACATTTTTACATCACGTATGCCAGTTTGGGCAGAACACCTGTTTCTGTACCCTCTTTTTTTTGTTCAACCTTTACTCAAATATCAATTACATAAATTCCCACATTTCTTACATAAAATAAAATATTCCGCAAACAGCAAATTAAGCCGTATTATCAAGATATTAAAAATCCACTAATTATTTTTTCTATCGCGGTAACAATGGCGATTTGACAAACGCTTATTACAATAATAAAATTTTCGCGCTACCTACAAAGTATGCAGATTTTTTTCTGAACATAAATGGGAGTTCTTCTGCCTTCTGTATTATAAGGGTATGTACTACATAGATTTTTTACAGGCATTTACGCCTTCTTCCTTCTTTAAATAACGATTGGTTCTTTTTGGCACAACTGCAGATCACATCACATTTTATCCCAACCATCAAAATTTCTTATTACAACATCTAGACTTGAGGTGGATCAAGTGCGTCTTACAATGTTATCTGTCGCTTACAGATTTTAGTTGTATTTAATACCACCAAACCCAGACCTGACTGCCTTCTTTAAATAGATCATCAAACCTTCAATTCTATTCGTATGAACTGTGAACTTCTTAAATATTAAGGTTGTTTTAGCTTGATTGAGAGCAGATTTAAGCTGGATATCTCAGTTTCTAAAAAACTGTGGTTTTTTAAAAAAGACCCCATACCATTAATCGAAAGACGGATATACTTGATGCTAGCAAAACATATGGGGGAGTTCTCCGATTATCAGAGAACTAGACTTACCCCACACTACAGCAAACTATCGCATCTGTACGGCATACCAAAGATTCATAAGCAAGGAATTCCTCTGAGACCAATTGTGAGCTTGAGAAATTCACCTTGTCACCCATTAGCACACTATTTGCTAGGTATCATCCCACCCTTATCGGGAAAAAACCGAGTCTATGGTCAAGAATACGCAGCACATCGTGGAAACCATCAGAAACTTCCAACCAAATCACGAAGAAATACTGGTGAGCTTTGAAATTGTAAGTCTATTCACAAATGTGCCTACCGATAAGGCACTAACTATCATAAGGGACAAGATGGAAAAGGATGAAACGTTAGACGAACGTACGCAACTCTTGGTAAAAACAATAATGGAACTTCTGACAATATGCGTTAGAACTACATATTTCCAGATAGAAGACAAATTCTGCCAACAAGAGTTTGGGATGGCAATGGGTTCCCACTACCCCGCACTATCACCCATAGTGAGATATATATATATATATATATATATATATATATATATATATATATATATATATATATATACAGGGTGAATCTTATCTAATCCGCCATAATTAAAGGAGTGCTAGAATTCATCATTCTAAGCAAAAAAGTTCATATGTACATGGGTCTGGAAATGCTTCGTTTCCGAGATACAGGGTGTCAAAGTTGAATAAAGAAATCGCGTTTTCTTCAATATCTTTCGACTGTTTCGAAATAATTTCATGAAATTTCGTATGTGGAGGTTTTTTGGGTTGACAAATGTAAATTTGTCGTCCATTTAGTTGTGGTTTCTAGGGCGCCAGCGGCAACCATTTCGACCCCTTTAAATCGTCGCAATTTTTTGTGCTACACTGTATACCATTTTGGACTAGAAAAATCGATCTTCTTATCTTTTCTGCTAAAAAAGGTATATCTTAGTGAAGTCGCTAGAGCAACCCTTTCCGAGAAAAACGCATTTAAAGCTCATGATGCATACACATTTTCGGAGTGAATATATATATATATATATATATATATATATATATATATATATATATATATATATATATACAGGGTGAATCTTATCTAATCCGCCATAATTAAAGGAGTGCTAGAATTCATCATTCTAAGCAAAAAAGTTCATATGTACATGGGTCTGGAAATGCTTCGTTTCCGAGATACAGGGTGTCAAAGTTGAATAAAGAAATCGCGTTTTCTTCAATATCTTTCGACTGTTTCGAAATAATTTCATGAAATTTCGTATGTGGAGGTTTTTTGGGTTGACAAATGTAAATTTGTCGTCCATTTAGTTGTGGTTTCTAGGGGGCGCCAGCGGCAACCATTTCGACCCCTTTAAATCGTCGCAATTTTTTTGTGCTACACTGTATACCATTTTGGACTAGAAAAATCGATCTTCTTATCTTTTCTGCTAAAAAAAGGTATATCTTAGTGAAGTCGCTAGGAGCAACCCTTTCCGAGAAAAACGCATTTAAAGCTCATGATGCATACACATTTTCGGAGTGTATTCTTTTGACAGGTTTAACAATGGGGATTCTTACTTGTTTACTTATGTGTCTGCTCTAGCAACTTCACTTTTTTTAGCAGAAAACATTTGAATTTGTCATCCCAAAAAACCCCCATATAAAAAATTTCATGAAATTATTTCGAAACAGTCGAAAGGTATTGAATAAAACGCGATTTATTTTTTCAACTTTGACACCCTGTATCTCGGAAACAAAGCATTTCCGGACCCACCTACATATGAACTTTTTTGCTTAGAATGATGAGTTCTAGTACTCCTTTAATTTTGGCGGATTAGATAAGATTCACCCTGTATATATATATATATATATATATATATATATATATATATATATATATATATATATGCAAGACTTTGAAGACCAATCGATATCCGAATTCACAGAGAAACTAAGGATGTGGCTTAGATACGTGGACGATAATTTCGTAGTTTGGCAACACGGCAAGCATAAGCTAGATGAATTCCTAGAACATCTAAATAGCCGTGCACCCTCCATAAAATTCACAATGGAATTGGAGTCGGAACAAAAACTGCCATTCCTGGATGTACTTGTACACAGGAATGACAACACTTTCACGGCAAGTGTATACAGGAAACCTACCCATACGGGGAGGTACCTACATTACAACTCCAATCACCACAAAAACGTGAAGTTAGGCGTGGCAAAATGCTTGTACGATAGAGCAAAAACAATATGCTCAAAACAAGAGGACCTGAACGAAGAAAACGAAAATATCGCTAGAACACTCGGCTACCCCGATCTAACACATAACCTAAACAGCGAAAGGGTAACCGAAAAAGATGAACCTAAATATACAGCGATAATACCAAATCGACCAGAATACGCAGGGGAATACTAACCAAAACCAAACCATACAATGAAGATCAGAATTCCAAGAATTGTGTATACAACCTACCATGCGAATGCGGCATCGCATATGTAAGAGAGAGCAGTAGACCACTCAAAGTGAGAACACAGGAACATAAGAAAAACGTCCGCAAGGGCGAAACAGAAAGATTAAGAATTGCCGAACATGTCTGGAACGAAGACCACCGCATCGAATGGGATAATATACACATAGTGGCAAAGGACGAGAACACAACTCGTCGCAAACTCACATACATACATAAGCCACATACATCGCACTAGCAGAAAATTCAATAACCCAAGCTAGTGTAGAAATGAAACCCATATGAATTCCAATAATGCGCGAAGAGCTTAAGCGCAATACACCTGCGCAAGAAGTTACGGTGCAACATGCGCAACAAACTTCTGCGCAAGCACGAAAAAGTTTAATATACGTATATATATATATATATATACATATATAGGATTACTCAGTGGCTCAGAGGTAAAGGTGTCAGACTAGTAAGTGAAAGGTACCAAGTTCGAATCTGAGAGTAGTCAAGTGCTTGGGAAAAAATTATATATAACATATGGATTCAAGTGCGAAAACAGTCCTTCTCAGGACTAAGCCTGATGAAGGAAGCAGAGTCCGCTTCCGAAACGTCGCGCTCAAAAAGCAAAAACTTTTGGAAATAGGCCGATCAACTCCACTAATAGGAAACCACAGTTACAAAACACTTATAATACAGCATCATATTTCGGTATCAATAAATCATCTCTTTTTTCCTTAGACTGCCATTTAACCAGTATTTGACCTCACATTTTGTTTCTAGTCCAAAAATAAAAAAAAAACCAGTTGGATTTGATTGCTAATAAAATCTGGAACTCAGGTTTGTAAGAGTAATGCCAAAATTAAGCAATTATTCATAATCTAAATTGCGTAACCTTTAACATGCATGCTAGAACGTCGCCAACTGCTGATATAGAATTTGTTATATCTAGTTATTCAATTGCTGTTAAACCAATTATCATTCACATCAATCTATAAAGAGATAACAAATTGGCGACTCATAAATGGAATCATAACAATTTATCCAGTTATAACAATCAATAATAAATAGGTTTTGATTCGATTAGAGTCCTTATAAACAGCGTTTTGAAAGTTACCTCGAGATGAAGAATATAATTACTAACAAGGATGCTTGTAAAAAAATGCTTCTAAACTCAATTAGGTACAAAAATACCAGTTGAATTTAAGTATGATGAATTAATGGGTTTATTAGAACTACCTCTGACTTCAAAGGAAAACATTATTGTAGCTGAACATCAAATTTTATCAATACATCAAATGGCTAATCAAACAATTTACAAGTAATATGGTAGATTGCGAGTTTATTTCATTGTGTGAGTGCGAAGTATCAGCTGCAGTTTTATTCTGTCTACACAATAGTATAAGAGAACGTTTCTTGCAATCTGGTAACACGATCTGCTTATCATTCGGGAGGTTCGATTCCCGTTACCATGTATGAAGTTTTTTCACGGAGTTTTCCTAACATGTGCAGTTATTTAGGCGAATACTGGGGTAGTAATTTCGCTCTCAGAACCCTACATAGGTTCCTTCCGTTCTTACCCTGTCCGCACTTATCCTTAATGCCTCCATGCATGCATACTTCAGGTATGTACGTTACGAATGCTAAGAGGATGTTGGAAAGCTCAAGCTGAGAGGGAATGAAACACGTAAGTTAAGTAAGGTTACACGTAATTTAAATAAAATAATTAAGCAAGGTATACAACGCCAATCTAATATCTTGTGATCAAAATGAAAATTTCTAAGAAAAACAAACAGTGATTATAGCTAGTTAGGTATAGATAAACTGTGTCTAAGATGCGGTAAGGATGATCACCTACCAAATGATGGGTGCATTGCCAAATGAAATTTAAAATGTGTGATAATATCAAAGAAATTGCTATACTGCCAAAGTGTATATTCGCCCATTTCTTCAAAACGAATCATCAGTATGGTATACACGTCGATATTTATCACAATCAACTTTTTACAAGTAAAGACCGTGAACATTAGCATACTTACATAAAAATCAAAGGCAAACTTGTCAAATTCGAAATTGGCTACACGTTTTTTTCTAGAAATCAATTTATTCAATTTAATAATGGTAAGGTTCCATTAAATCCACATGTAAAATTGCGATCTTATAGTAAAGTAGTATAGCTACCCCACTTTCAACTCAAATAGAGAAATGGCATGTGTAAGAGAGAGATAGCATTACAGGAAGTGTACCTAAGCCTGAGAGAGAACAATGATGGTTCATATCTTGGCCAAGAATTGTTTAGAAATGGTTGGTCTCCTAGCTAACACGTGGCCTGGTTCAGATCTCAGCGAAGGTGAGGGTTCTTATCTCGGCTAAGTGCGTATCCAATAAAGGGTTGCTTCATATAGAGCCTCAGGTTTGTTTCCCCGTTATAGAGGGCCCTTATCGCATTACAACTCTGTTATTTCTTAGCTACAAGGGGTAAATGTGTCTCCTCGACGCAGCGTGTACCACTTAAAACTCCCGGCGCCATTTTCTCGACGACTGAAAAAGATATTAGATTTCTGTAAAAGGAATTTATTATAATGTATAAATGACTTTAGTTTTGAGTGACAACAGCATTTCTCCTCATTGTGATATAGATGGAAATTAATTGAAATTAATCGATCCCAGGAACCTTGAAAACCCAAACAAGTGAACAATTATTTAAGATGGCAAACGGAGATTTGACCTAAAAAGTCAGATTAAATGTTTAAAATGGTTTTCTTCGTTCTGAACACATATTATATCTCTTTAAGAGTTCAGTTCTACAAACTTTTAATAACGTCTCTCTGTTAATCGCTGCCACGGACGCATAAATTTTGTTATAACAGTTTGCCAGATCTGCAATGGGCTCCTCGTAACAGTGGTTTTCAAATAACTCCACAAAAAAGTCTAATGGAGTTAGATCAAGTGACCGAGCTGGCCACCTGACAACACCATCAGCACCAACCCATCTTTCTGGAAATGTACGATGTAAATAATTTTTAACAATCTCAGCATTCTGCGGTGGCGCGCATCTTGTTGAAACCAAATATTAGGTAACTCAATCGGAACATTATTTAATAAATGAGGCAAAACATTTTCTAAACAATGTACCCATTGGCGATTCTGCACCAAACATTTACTCCAAAGATGGTTTGGTTTCGTGTTTGTCTCAACCGTCGACGATGTTCCTCTGATCAGTATCTACAGTTATGTTTGGATACTACACCATTATTGTGAAACTTGCTTTTGTCGCTCCACATAATTCTATTTAACAGATCGTCCTGCTCCTCTAACATAACAGTAAATTGCGATAAAAGGTATACCTGGTTTTAAGTGATGAACTAGAGTACGAAATATTTATTTTGTTTTAACTTCTCTGGCCATTGATTTAGAAATATTACATAGTCTCTAGCTGCCGTAAGCAAATACGGGGAAATTACCGTAGTTTTACAAATTTTTACTTGACCTTACACATGTTTTGGGGTTGATTTGGGTCTTCCTGTAAAACGTGCCCCGTAAATATCTGTGGCATCTGCTGCATTTGTATGACATTCACCGTATATTATTATCGTATTGTACTTATTAGTGTGAATGGCCATTTTGATGGATTAAAATAATAAACGAATTTAAAATATCATATTTAGTCGAATATAAAACATAAACTCACCACATAAATTTTTACAATAAACAATAAACATAAATAAAATACGTATCTTTTTTGGGTTTTTTAATGGTGTATTTTAAATTATACAATCTAAACGTTTCGATAACACTTACAGTTATCTTCGTCAGTAGTAATATTTGTTAAAAATTGTTAAAGATTTTTGTCAAAGTTGAAAAATTAAAACAAAACATAAATGTCAAAATCTTTCATTTCGAAACATTTCCAGTCATGTTTGTTTTAGTTGAAAGACATTAGTTAAAAATTAATTATTTACCAAATTGTTTATTATTATGAATTGTAGATGTATGGCTACATTTGAAAAGAAGCTCAAAATAATGTTTTCTTTCATTTTTTATCAAAATGACTATTTTACTATGAAAAATGTCTTAAAGGACCTATCATTTAAAATTTGAGTTATAAAAGCTGTGACAATATTTGTCATTGAAAAAAATTTATATTGAAACTAAAATATCTCGAAAACTATTAACGTTTCGAAAAATGTTCATATTACACAAAATTCTTAGAATGAAGTGCCCTTTCAGATTCACCTATTTTCCTGAAATCGATTAATTTCTATGCATTTCAACGCCATCGATATCTCACTGTGGATAAAGGCCGTTGTTACTCAAAGCTAAAGTCATTTAACCATTATATCGAATTCCTTTTCCAGAAATCGATTCTCTTTCAGTCGTTGAGAAAATGGCGCCGGGAGTTTTAAGTGGAACACGTTGTATGTATGTATGTATGTATGTATGTATCTATATATATATATATATATATATATATATATATATATATATATATATACACAGGGTCCGGCAACAAGCGCGCCTTCTTCTGTATCTTCCGTTTCATATAAGCTAGATTAATAAAATTTGGGATAGGGTTATAGTTTAGTTGTGTGCATATTTTAAAATTATTCACGTGTATACAGGTTGTTTATTGAAAGATGACCAAACTATAATAGAAAAAATTTAAATGGAATACCCTGTACTTTTTGAATTCTACACATTGTATCTAACAAATTCGCAATATATTTCCCTATCCCTAAATATAGCCGTTTTTGAGTTATGTCGATTTTTATAAAAAAAAATTGAAATTACAGAGATAGCTTTGAAAATGTACCTCCTTAACCGTTGACAAACAAAAGTTATCTAATTTATATCAGAACAAGTACACAGATAGAGCTTTCTTATAGTGCAAAGTAAATGTCATAATTACATACAGGGTGTTTACAATTGACTTGCCAATCAAACATGATTCCAAGTAGTAAACGTTTACTTCTTCAAATAGAACACCCTGTATATTATTCCGTTTTTGGTTTCTACATATTAACCCTTATCAATTCGATATACAATTCCCTATCCCTAAATATAGCCGTTTCCGAATTATTTTTAATTTTTCAAAATGTATAAGATTATTGGAACATTTTTTTAAATCCATGGCCTCGTATAAACAGAAAAAAAAACAGTGGAAAACAATTGTATTGCAAATTAAAAAACGCAACAGCAACTAATACACTATAATTATTAAAATTATTTCTAAAAATACAAAACTAATAAAATAAAAAAAAAATAATCTAATGCTAATCATTAGCGATAATAATTTATAATAGTTGTTCAAAATGTTGTCCGTTTTCTCGGATGCAGACCTAAAGTCGATCTTTAAAAGATTGTTCAACTCTACGCAACAACTCAGGAGTAATGCTATGAAAAGCCTGTGTTATACGATTACGCATCTCTTCGGCAGTGGTTGGTGGTTCCCTATAGACAATACTTTTTATGTATCACCATAAAAAGAAATCTATTTTTGTCAGATCAGGGGACCTAGCTGGCCACCTCACAGGTCCATTTCGCCCAATCCATTTATTTGGAACGACTGTATTGAGATAATCTCTTACATCTGCAGAGTAGTGAGCAGGAGCGCCATCATGTTGATACCACATTGTGGCTCTAATATCAAGAGTAATATTTTCTAATAAGCCCGGTAATTCGTTACTCAAAAAGTTAAGGTACTTCTCACCATTCAAGTGTCTATAAAAAAAGAATGGACCGATGACATAATCCCCAATGATGGCACCCCAGACACTTAAAGACCACTGATGTTGATTATCAACTTGTCTTAATAAATGTGGATTTTCTGAGGAATAATAATGAAAATGATGTGTATTAACAAATCAATTCTTATGAAATATTGATTCGTCTGCCCATAAAATATTATAAAAAAAATTTGGGTTTTGAGAAATTTTTTCTCTGGCTCAGTTACAAAAGCTTACTCGATGATCGAAGTCTGCATCGCTCAATTCTTGGTGTAACTGAATATGATAGGGATGTAAGCGATTCTTCTTTAAAAGACGGCTTACTGATCTCTCACTTATACCAACTATTTCACTTATGTCCTTTTGGCTTCTGTGATGATCCTCTTCGATGGCTACATGAATCCTCAATTCACTATCTTTATTTGTAGAAGGTTTAACACGTTCATGTTTGGAGTAATTGACACATGAAGTTGCAATAAATCTACTCATAACTTTCTGAAACGATCTTGCGTTTGGATGTCTTGTATCTGCATATCTTTCAGCATAAATTCTGCTGGCCAATAAACAGTTTCTTTATGCAGCATCCAACACGAATATCATATCAATTAACTCATTTTGTGTAAAATTCATTTTATAAAAATCTTGATTACTAACAATAACACTCGTAAATGGTTAACTACAGTTTTATTTATTTACATCAAACATTCAATTTTTATAAGAAGCACACTTGATTTTAGAATTTTACTTGAAATTGAAGTAAATATTTGTTAAATTCTTGTTAACATGCAATACCTCCAGTACAAAAATTGTAATTAGTCTTCTATCATAATATATTAGTTTCTGTTGCGTTTTTTAATGTATAATACAATTGTTTTATGATGTTCTTTTTTATCTATACGAGGCCGTAGATTTAAAAATGTCTCAATAATCTTATACATTTTGAAAAATTGAAAATAATTCGGAAACGGCTGTATTTAAGGATAGGGAGTTGTATGGCGAACTGATAAGGGTTAATATGTAGAAACCAAAAATGTAATAATATACAGGGTTTTTTATTTGAAAAAGTACACTTTTGCTAGTTCGAATAATGGTTGATTGGCAAGTCAATTATAAGCACCCTGTATGCAATTATGTCATTTTCTTCACATTACAAGGAATATATATATATATATATATATATATATATATATATATATATATATATATATATATATGTACTTATTCTCATATAAATTAGATAACTTTTATTTTTCAACAGTTAAGGAGGTACATTTTCAAAGCAAACTCTGTAATTTCAATTTTTTTTTAGAAAAATCGAAATAACTCAAAAACGGCTATATTTAGGGGTAGGGAAATATATTGCGAATTTGTTAGGAACAATGTATAGAATTCAAAACAGTAATAATATACATGGTGTTCTATTTAAGTTTTTTTATAAATTTTAAATAAACAACCTGTATTTGCGTGAATAATTTTAAAATATGCACACAACTAAACTATAACTGCATTCCAAATTTTATTAATCTAGCTTATATAAAACGGAAGATATAGAAGGCGCTCTTGTTGCCGGTATATATATATATATATATATATATATATATATATATATTGTGATATCTTATATGTGAATTTGATTTAAATGGCGACTTACTTTAATTAACGAGGGGAAAATAATAATTATATATTTAGTTTGAGAATAATATTTAAAATTTTTTAAAATGTTTAAAATGGTTGAAATATGATTGAAGTAATATTTAACTTTTATGTTTATGTTATGCACCGGACTAGCTCAGATCTCATATGGGGATAGAGTTCAGGGAATTTAGTTTGAAGTTAAAACTTTGAATCTGAAATGTGTATATGAAATATTCTTTATATAATTATACTGAAAGTATAAAAATTGTTCTGAATGTAATTTGCTATCAAACGCATGCGTTGTAATGAACTTAAGTGAAATTAAAAACTGTCAAAGATGTCAAATGAATAATTTAGAAAATTAATGTTTAGATCCAAAATAAAATTTAGAAAAAGAAAATAAATTAATATCTTTACAGGTGTTTACACAAGTAAATATTTAAAATTCTTAACCAAAAACATATATATATATATATATATATATATATAACAAATATAAATTGCAGGAAATTTTATCAATGAATGTTCACCATAAGTAGGGTTATTAACATTTGTGACTCACATATACTGTCCTCCCGGTAGATTGATGTCTTCGGATACTCCAACTGGATGTAGGCAATGTCCACTCGATTACATTACAGTTGTCACCATCACCCATATACTGCGAACTTGATTCTTGGTTGTCGAAGACACCAACTTCCAAACTTAAAGATGTTTTCTCCAAAATCGGCAAACTCCAACCACTTGTTTTATTTCGGTAACTTTTTATTTAAATAATTTTTAAGCTTAATGAGTGATATCGTTTTAAAAATATGTTTAAATAACCAAAATTTTTGTTGATAACACTTTTATTTTTAGCTACCGATTCAATTTTTGTTTAAAAGAAATTGTCCGAAGAAATAAAACAACTTTGACCAACTAAAAATGGGTTTTAATTTGGTATAAACGGAAATAATTTAAGTTGGATAACACACAAGCAAATCTTTACAAAATCGTGACACAAATTAACACGAACAAACATATTTTTCAAAAACGACAGGTATCGGAGACCGAATTATTTATTTTAAACCGTCGATATAAAAACAAGTGCTCTCGAACGCATTCTTCGTAACGTAAAACTTCTTGACGAATTTAAATTAGGTTATGAACTTACTCTTTAACACAAATTTCACAACACTGTTTTAACCTTTTACACTTTTGAACAAATTCTAGAGAGAGAGATTGATTTCCTGAGCGCTTGCTTTTATATGTTTCTGGTTGTTACCAAAAATTCATTTTTTTTACAGCCATATTGCAAAAGTAACTAAAGCTATGATTGGTGGATCTAAATTACAAATTGGACTCAAATGGAAATTTGGCCGTAACTTTCTTATACATGATCGGAATTGAAAATTAATAACAAAAATGAAACAAAAAGACACCTAACAAGCTATAATTCCTAACGTTAATATACGAAGTAACCTAATCTAACATAAATGAGCTTATAACTATTTACACTTACAAGCTATACTAAAACTAATTGCAAAAATGGAATTCTGAGAACTTTTTACACTAGAATACATATCTTTTGTGTTGGAAATATTTAATTTAAAGAAAATTTTAAGCTTTTGTAATATTATCTAAAATTCACCTCAGAATTAACATAATTTTGCGGAGAAAAGCGCTGTATCCTTATAAAAACTGTGTCATATTAAGAAAGAACATTTATTATTCGCTTTAAGAGCAAAATCTAAGCCTAATAATGTGGAAAAAGTATAAAATTATGTAAAAAACCTAAAAATTATGACCTAACCAAACTTAAATCTAAAAATGAAAATAATTTATATTTAAAAATGTTTTTAACACTTAAAATGTTATGTTTAAGGTTTGTACTTCTTGTCTTTATTATTCTCACTAACTGTTTGCAATGCATAATGTTATATAATGTTGCATTGAAAAAGTTTCATCGTCTAACACTCTTTTTAAATGTTTCACTATATAAATGTACGGCACTATAAATGTTTGTATACCAAATTGTTCTATATGTTGTTCTTATTGTGAAACTTGTAACATAATTTTTGTCACTAATTCGCTTCCAAAAATATGTGCGAAAAATGTCTAAACTGTCCATATTATAACCCTTTTATGAAATTTTTGTATTTCCTGCATTCAAAAACTAATCATACATTATCCCTAACATAATCCTAACTATATAGTCCATGTTTAAACACCTGTAAAATGTTCACTTGCCAAATTACCCTTGAAAAAATTGACTTTTATTGCAATAATTGCAATACTAAAATGACTTTACGAAAATGGTTATATTTAACATTCTTGACAATTTTGTTAGCAGCAAATTGCTTTTTATGACAAAACCAAACTAAGTAAATGATATTCAGACTAATTTATACCAAACAAATTTATTTTAATCACATTGTGAACCAGATTTATATAAAATAGTGTCTTGCACTTGTATCGAGCTAGAAATCACCCCTTTTTATTACCCAAATGTCATGTAAGCTGTCCGATACTTCTATTACCTCTTTCTGAACATCTCAATATATATATATATATATATATATATATATATATATATATATATATATATATATATATATATATTTTATTGGTAGTAATAGTCAGATCGAACAATACATTATTTTATTTTCAAGGGTTTTTGATAAAAAATGAAAGAAAATGTTATTTGAGAATGTTGTATTACCAATTTATTAAGACTACAATCAATACAAAAATGTTAACAAAACCTATTTTATGTGTTTTCTTTTCTTAAATGGACATTTTTCTCAAAAACGGTTAACTTGAGCGCGTTTAACCGAGAGTACCTTTTTTGTGTAGCAAACATTGGCTGTTCAAATACGCATGTCAAAATCTGATTTGTTTCAGTGGCTTAGAAGTTCGGGAGATTAAAACTCACAATCTACCTAAAATATACGCCACTGAATTTTTCAAATACTTTTAAATTGTAATCAAAATAAGGGTATTTTCAAGTAAAAAACGTGGGTAAAAGCTTGGCGCTGTATCTTAAACTGTTTTCGAGATATTGACAAAAACGAAAAAAAAGTAAACTTTGATACCCTGTATCTCAAAAACGGTGCGTTTGAGGAGATACGTTTATAAGAAAAAAAGTCTTTATTTTTTTATGTAGAATCAACTCCTTCAGTATCGGTATATCATTAAGGAACATCCAGTATATATGTATATACAGGGTGACCCAAACTCGATGGCCAAAACGAAAACAGCTGATTCCTCTGGCCAAAAGGAACAAAAAATTGTTAATACAGGGTGTGTCTATTGTTGATGGTTTCCAAGATGTTAACTTTTTTTTAATTTTTTCTATTTCGTGGAATTATTTTTTAAATCACGCTGTATCTTCCAAACTAGAAGAGTTACAAGAAAACACATTAGGAGAAATTTGTAGAAGATGAAATTGCCTTAAAGAATATTGAATTCATTCGAGACAAACTCATCATTCAACATTATTAATGACATAATGAATTCAGAAATAATTTTTTTTCAAATCCCAAGACAAATTTCCAAGAGGAATATTTTTCCAATAGAGGATTTGATACACGGCCGATAAAGGAAAAACTTCCTTTTTTCATAAGCTTCACAACGATATGAAAAAAACTTATGGTTGACGTACTAATTACTGAATAGTTACAGGAATACACCTCAGGATAAAATTTTAGAGCATAAAATTACCTTCAAAAATATGGTAGAGTAGATGAGAATTGACGATTTGTCCCTCACTTTTCAATCAATCTGTACATTTACGGCAAGAAATACGTCTCCTTTACTGATATCTTTTCATCACCGTAGCAACGACTTGACATTAGTAAGTTAGTTGTCAAAGATACCATTGGCAAAACTCAATCCGCCGACTTAGATCTCCATCTAAAAGTTCTTGAACTCCCGTCACGTGATACGCACGTCTTCCGTCAGCCTTAAGAGTTCTCCGTATTGTTTCTCGTGGCATCTGCAATACATTGGTGACCGCCGCAAGCTAGTCTCAGGATTTGCTTCGAAATGCTGGATTACGTCGTCAATCCTCTCAACATTATGAAATTCCTCTTGATCTCTTAGGATCCTAAAAGATCCTCTCTCTCTTAGAGCAGTGTGTACTCTAGAGAAAACTCTCCTTTCTGGATGAATTTTTCTTGGGAAATCAGCTGCATACAGTCTAGCAGCCTCACTCGCATTCCCTTGGGCAACACCATAATAATAAAGAATTTCGGCATATTCTTCATTTAAAAACATGACTCAGGAAGGAAAACACGAACACGAACAAGAACAATAATAATAACAAGAACAAGAACGACTCAAAAGCTAAATTACAATATCACTACAACAGAAAGAACTCGTATTGAAATCAGCAAAACTGTAATAGCAAACAAATTTTGACAACTAACTTACTAATGTCAAGTCGTTGCTACGGTGATGAAAAGATATCAGTAAAGGAGACGTATTTCTTGCCGTAAATGTACAGATTGATTGAAAAGTGAGGGACAAATCGTCAATTCTCATCTACTCTACCATATTTTTGAAGGTAATTTTATGGTCTAAAATTTTTTCCTGAGGTGTATTCCTGTAACTATTCAGTAATTAGTACGTCAACCATAAGTTTTTTTCATATCGTTGTGAAGCTTATGAAAAAAAGAAGTTTTTCCTTTATCGGCCGTGTATCAAATCCATCTCTATTGGAAAAATATTCCTCTTGGAAATTTGTCCTGGGATTTTAAAAAGAAATTATTGCTGAATTCATTATATCATTAATAATGTTGAATGATGAGTTTGTCTCGAATGAATTCAATATTCTTTAAGGCAATTTCATCTCCTACAAATTTCTCCTGTGTTTTCTTGTAACTCTTCTAGTTTGGATGATACAGCGTGATTTAAAAAATACTTCCACGAAATAGAAAAAATTAAAAAAAGTTAACATCTTGGAAACCATCAACAATAGACACACCCTGTATATATATATATATATATATTGTGTGTGTGTGTGTGTGTGTGTGTGTGTGTGTGTGTGTGTGTATATACATATAAATATAAATATAAGGCGCTCTTATCACAGATATGTGTATGTCTCTACAGGTCAAGTATAAGCTAGGGTCAACGTCAGGCCAAGTTCAAATTACGAGGTGAAGATTAGACAAAGGTCAACTCAAGGTAAAGCAAGGTCAGGTCACGGTCAGGTCAAGGTCAAAGTAAAGTCAAACCCAGGCCAGGTCAAGATCAGATCAAGTTACGGTCAAGGGCAGGTCATGGTCTTGATGCAGTTGGACGTGGTAGGAGTGGACCTTATTAGTATTTAAACACTTATTAACAGAAAATTTTTACTATTTTCTTTAAGATTAACGTTTGAATTTTCTACTACCGATAAGGTAACCACAAGCTGGTCTTTACTTCGTACAGTACACTTCCTGTTCATCCAAATATTTCTTTCAGATTTTCAAGGGACCGTTTATAGGACTGTTTTTTATTTGGAAACTTTCGAGCGCAAGAAGGTAATTTCCATCACGTACTCCAATACATTGAAGTTACTTCTTGTAAAGAATAATTTATGATTGAAACAAATTAAATTGCAACGATGATAATTAAAAAATAAAATAAAATAAAATTACAATAGGACAATATACATGATTTGCTGAATTTAATAATAAAAAACGTTGTTTTAAATTTGCATATTACAGTTTACCCAGAATTGGGTACTAAATAAAAGTTTTAACACGAGTTCGTACAAATTTTTTTATAATTTTCAAAACAACTTACTTGCAGTTAATTTTATAATACACAAACCTTATACAGTGGTGCACCAACTTTGTCGAACGCCGTCGTGCAAAAACAAAAAGTCCGCCTCTATACATTGTTATAACAAAATTAACAAACCTTGTTATATAATAGAAGATTTTTTTTTGTTTTAGCTTCTATCTTGCACACATTCGAGTTAAAATCATACGAATACTTACCGAAATGATCAAAACTGTTAATAGAAATGGATTAACATGGGTTGTTAGATAATGGATAAAGTTATTTTTAATATAACATTATACAGTAATTTTAAATTTTAAAAATTTTATTCATAAATACAAAAATTTTAAACAAAATTATCGGAACATTAAACATATTTTAACAGAACAGGACTTTGCGAGGTTTGTTTTTTGAAAATTGTTGCATTAACTCTTGAATTAAAGTAGACACGATTGAAATGATTGCAAGATTTTTTAATCATTCTTGTACCATAGTAGAACGTAAATAGTTTTTAATGATTTTTAATTTGGAAAACGATTTTTCCTCTGTGGCTTTGGAAACTGGCATTGGCAATAAAATTCGTAATGCCACAAAAATGTTTGGGTAAGAATAATGTAAATTATTGGTTACAATGTAATTTAGGGTAGTAATTGGCGAATAAGTGATACTGTTCTCAAAAACTGCAATTCTTGCATAAGTTCTATCCCATTTATATCAAATTCATTTCGATTTTTATCACTTAATATACCCTTAAGTCTTGTACAAAACTCCAGTTGTTCCGATTCAGCGTGATTGTTAAATTCCGAAATATTCCATAAACATTTAATAATTACCACATGGGGAGATAACAGTTCGAATCTATCGTAACAAAATGTTATAGTACTATCTATCAAATTAAAAAAACCATGTACTTTACAATTTTTTAAAAATCAATTAAATTACTTAAACCAGCACACGATTGCACAATATTAAAATTTTGATTTTGTAAAATTTTGAACACTATATTAACTTTGCTTAATATATTAAACCATAAAATCCTCATGCATAGAAGTAATTTCAAAAAGAGCATCGTATATTTCTCCCAGTTGATACCTTAAAGGTGTTATAGCATCAATTTGGCTTGACCATCTGGTATCTGGTTTTTGAAAAAACGTTGTTACTTTTGCATTAGTTTTTTGTAAGTTTTCTTCTCGTTTACGTTTGTTTAATAAGTTTTCATATCCGGAAAGTTTCTTTTTTCTCTTTAGACATCTATATATAAACCCAAATTAATTCGCTTCATATTTTATTAATTGCAAAAATAATTCAATCGCGAAAATTAATAAGAAAGAAAACAGTTTAAATTTTTAAATATTCTTGAGGTTGCGGAAAAACTTTAACGTAGTTTATTTAAAACAATATGGGTAACAATTAAAAATATTTAGTGCTTGAACTTAAAAATTATAAACAGTTACTTTTCCACCAAATTGATTACAAAACTTACTTTTGTGTGCAAAAACTCCGTTACAGCACGCCCGTAGTGTGCAGGATACGCATCTTGCAAGTAGCACATGTTTTGACGTACAATTAAGGGAACACCTTGAAGCAATGCTGGTAAATCTTCTACCAATAATTGTTTGCACATTTCGGAGTTTAAGTGCCCATTGAAAATGTGGGGTCCAATGAGACTGTCTCCGATAATTCCGGCCTAAAGTTTACCGTGAAGCGATGTTGAAATCCGGTAATAGTAATTTCATGAGGATTTTCATCTGACCAAACGTGCTCATTCTGATTATTGTTCACTCCATTCCGAGAAAAAGTTGCGTCATCACAAAATAGTGCAACAGGAATGTTATCATCATGTGTGATCATCCATCCACAAATCCGAACTCTTGGAGCCAAATCGCCGGGAAGAAGGAGCTGAACGGATTGGAGGTGATACGGATGCATTCCATTTTCGCGAAGAATTTTGGAAATCGTGGTCCTGCTTCTACCAGTTACTTTTATTCGTCTAACGCTGGTTCGGCTATCGATTTCAACTTCTCTCAGCACCTCTTCTGAAAACGCATGTCGTAGAGAATCTCGATCACTTCGATGTGTAAGAAAACTTCCTGTCTCTCGAAGGCAGTGAAAACTCCAGGCTATCGTTTTCAGTAGGAGCACGACGGTTTGGAAAACGATTTTTGTACTCTGCTGCTGCTGCATAACAATTACCGTTAAATAAGCCGTACAAGAATACCATATCACTGTATTCCTCATTTGAAAATTAATAAGGCATGATTTAATTGTAATTAAATTAATTCTAATTGTAACAAAGCAGATGATAAATTGTATTTACATTAAAATAATGTTTGATACAAATGACATGAAACGTCAAATAATACACATTCTTTCAGTTTATTGCGGTAATACTTGCTAGGCAACCAAAATTTCTCTTACGGTTTCTACAGTGCGGATCTCATTTTGAACAACTGTAACCATCTTTGTTTGTCACCTCGTTATTTTATGTGCATTTCTGTTCTATGTTGTGTTCTTGTTAATTTGCTAACGAAAATTGTTATTAAAGTTTCGTTTTATGAATATTTTAACACTTAAGCAGCTGTTTCTTCAACCGCCCATATCTCCTTAGGGGTTAGCAATTGGGAAAACATGCACATAATCATTTTTGCTTAAAATTGTTCAAAGAATACGTATGCGAATTCTTCGTAGTTCCCCCGCGGACACCCTGTATAATAAATATAAAACAAATCCATCCAGTTAACTCTTTTTATGTAGGAGGTCGAAATACAAGTCACAGAATGCAAGTTACAATTTAAGTTAAAATTTAAAGACGTTATTGTTTACTAAAGGCTGTACTAAAAACGCATATTCCAAAAATTTGTCATTTTGTAAAAACCTTACAATAGTAAGGAATTAATAGGAGAGCGCCATAAATATATCAATCAAAGCTTATTCCTGTGTTTGTAAACATTTTTTCATTATGTTTCTTAAATTTTATAATTGTTTCAGGAGTCATAACATTTTTATGTTCTCCTACTATTCCAGTTCTTATAAAAGGGTTTACACCAGATGCCAATATTTCCTTAGAAAGTAATTTCTCATTATTAAAAGCTTGATTCTTCCTCATTGAATCAAAACTTAAATGATCAGTTAATTTTACAATGTCTTGATCGGTTAACTCTTTGTCAAGAAACTTCGCAACTTCTATTAGTACATCTGGAAGATTCTCTTTCATTTTTTTATAGGTTATGAACATCATATTGAATTTATTTCTTTGTTCCCATATGCTCAATACTTGATTCCAATACGGACCAAACGGAACTAATAAAAAAATCAAATTGATATGTGTCTAAATTTTTACTTGTGAATTTACCTTTTCCAGCTAGAAATAGTGTGCAAAATTCATCAAATGTTCCCGTATAACCTAGAGTAGATTTACTTTGATAAAACTGTGAAAGGCATACATCTTCAGGTGCTCGATGAATGACAAAGATCTATAAATATTTATGCACCTATCTTAACAAAAATTATTTGTTGTGGTTAGTCACCTTTGGTTTTTTTAAATAACTTGTTATGTCCTCTGGCCATAAGTTCCAGTGTAAATGTGTTTTTATAAAACGGGGACTCTTCATTTCTACAATTTTTTCCATTAAATTAGAATTTAAAGTAGTTATCCCATCAAACCTAAGAGTTAAAGAAATAATATAAGTATTCTTTACAATAATATTAATAATACTACTCAAGCACCGGACTCCTGAGTCTTAATTGTGTTTGCTTGGCACTTTCGAAATCTAAATTATTTCCGATTAACCATATCATTTCTTGTGCCCATCTAGTACCTCTCATAAATATATTATTGAAGCACATTTAAATCTTTTAAAAATTAAATGTTACCTGATTTTGGAAAACCGTTAATGAATATATCGTTATCATAAACTTGAAACTTTTTTACAGTTTCATAGTAACTTGCATATGTGTGTATCATAAAAACATTACCAGGTCCCATTTCTATGAAGCCTTTTTGATGGATTGAGTCAAATAAGCGATTGACCATACGATTTAATTCAGTTGAATCATCTATTGGTTTAATTGTTAGATTTGCCATTACAAAAAATTATTTGATTCTTCCCAAAAACTCCGAATGATTTTTCACTAATATTGAGGTCGCATTCATATAAATTAAAACGAACTGTATATAAAACTGTAGTTATTCTTATCTCCTTACACGCACAATCACAACCTTTAGATTATTTCTACAAATATTTAATACTTGAACTTTGAACGATTCTCGCATACAAAATGATAACATTTAAGTTTTAACTGTATAATTATCAAAAATGAGGTTAAACGGGAAAATTTTGAAACCCGCAAAGTAGTACAGAAGCAACATTCTGTATTTACATAAAACAGTGAATAAATTAAATACTTAAATTTACGAAGTACAGCCGGCACCATGAA
The DNA here is from genome assembly GCA_036346205.1 of Vesta saturnalis. Lineage (NCBI taxonomy): Eukaryota > Metazoa > Arthropoda > Insecta > Coleoptera > Lampyridae > Vesta > Vesta saturnalis. The sequence continues at coordinate 12,957,573 of JARFJB010001883.1, read as the reverse complement.
AATTTATTGAACTTATTTGCAATTAACATTGTTCTTATATAATCAATTACGCTTTAATGCGCGCATGCTTGCGTGGAGGTGAGTGGGTGGGTGCGTGCATACGTGTGAGTGTGTGTGGGTGCGTGCGCAGTTGCATGCGTAGTTGCGTGCGTGGTTGCGCGTCTGAGTACGTGCGTATGTACGTGCGCATGCATGGACATGTGCATATGTGGGTAGGTGCGTGTGTGGTACGATGCACGTGTGCTAGCGTGTGTGCGTTCGTCTGTGCTTTTGAGCGTCTATGCTTCTCTGAGTCTGAGTGTGTGTGTGTGTGAGTGCGTGCGTGCATGCGTGGGTGTGTGTGTCTGTGTGAGTGCGTGCGTGCGTGCGTCGGTGTGTGTGTGTGGTGGTGGTGTGTGTGTGTGTGTGTGTGTTGTGTTGTGTGTGTGTTGTGTGTGTGTGTGTGTGTGTGTGTGTGTGTGTGTGTGTGTGTGTGCGACTGTATGCGTGTGTGCGTGTACATATGTGTGTGTGTGTGCGTATTTCTGCATATGAATATGTTTGTGAATTGGTGTAATGGATGCGTGAGTTTATGTCTTTACGTGCATGTATGCGCGCGTACATGCATGTGTGTGTGAGTGTCCACGATAATTACAGAACGATAAGACGTATTTAAGCTTGATTTCGTTTTTCCTATAGTTGATTAGAGTTTGAGAAAATTTTAACGGTGGCGAGGGTTTTTGTTAAGCTCAGTTTTTTGTTTTTATCAAAATTTAATGAGCAAGTACATATTTCCAATATATAAAAATACCAACATACAGACTTAAATTATAGATTAATTATATTCTATACAATTTTTCGATACGATGCCTAAATTGGCGGCAAACAGTTTCCCAAACTGAGTATTTGAGTATTTTTTTAATATTTGAGTAACGATCAACTTTGTGTGACAATGTGTAAACATATTTGTTATAGATAATTTAATTTTACATAAATACTCCTCATGAAGTCTCTTAATTCGAATTTAAGTATGCCTTATAAACGTAAACTGTGTTATCGACATTTCTATGGGAGCGGGTGGCTTTGTACCTTTTTCTTCAAGTTAATGTTTATATGTTTATTAACCTTTATCTGAGGATGGTTTAAACGTTTTTCTGACAAATCGTTATTGTTGTTTCTACAACGTTATCTATTTGATTATGATCGTATTACAAAAGAAGTTGCATAATTATCATAAAAGAAATATCATTTCCTTTCCATCATTTTCTACTATGTAGGTTGCAGAGTGTTGTGTTTTTTACACCAGATATTTTTCTTTTGCTTAACGTTTAGTATACAGGGACTCTCGCTCGTAGATTTTCGGTTACTTTTATTGTAATACTGTACGTATTTATTTAGGTTAAAATAATATACATGATTTCCCAGAACTCGTGTAGTGGAGCGTAAATTCAAAATCTGTTGCAGGCTACAGTTTAATTCAGTATTTTAGGTGTAATTGGTTTCTTGTAGAGTGAGTGACTGCGTCCTCAAGTTATCTTTTTTTTGGTCAATTCTTTAAATTATTTATTTATTTACTCTTGGTAATAAGGACATAGCCTATCACATATTAATTAATTTTTCTAATACAAAATTATTCAAAGTTTGCGAAAATCAGATTATTTTGAGATTTATTCAAAATCTACAGCTACATTGAATATGTTTACTGGATAAACATATTATTTACTGGTTACTTTATTTCTTGTCTCTTTTTATGTTTCTTCGTGTATGTGCTAATTAAAGTTTTGTCTTTCGGTTTCCCTGACCTTATCAGTTTATGGACGTTTAGGGTTTATTCAGAGTTATGCTTTCTATAATTGTGCTGGACTAAAGCCAATTAACCTGCGGGATTTACAAAACCCGTTATAATAGGTTCTAAACTAAAAATTGTGTGCTATCTCCCTAAATTTAAGTGTCGGCGTTACTTGATCGTACAACGTTATATACATGTGGTTTGTTTACAATACAAGATTAAGCAAGCGCTGTAGTTTAGTTTTGTGGTTTAGTTTGTTACTTCCATGTATATACAAATAATTTTATATTACCTCGCACTACGTGCGTATTAATGATAAAAGTTCCAATATGCTTGGATCACATAAATACAATTATGTGTTCTTCTAGTTAGCACACAGATTGCGTTTCCTTCTTTACGCAACAGCGAAAGGGTTAAATATCGGCGTGAACTTGTATTACAGCCTGCTTAAGAACATTCTCCTAGTTTAAATTACCTACTCTTAATTCGTTTGACTGTTCTCAGTCTTAAAGCTCCTTACGGTATCCTACCTTATCATCCCCGACTCGTACCTCACCATATCATAACTTACCTGAACTTACTATTACGTTACTGCAAGCGTCTTACTTGTTTTTTTCTTTCTTACCTTATATTATTTAACCAAGCAGGTAGATCAGTGGTAACATGATCTTAGCATTCGAGAGGTAATCGCTTCGATTCTCGTTACCGTTTGCCCCGTATGAAGTTTTTGCAGGAGTTCTTCATCATACACATAGAGCGATGTGATCACTGCTTACATCCACATGATGTGCGGCTATTCATGTGA